>JAJIBD010006575.1:0-39660 GCA_021461705.1 Cryptotis parvus | reverse complement strand
ATATGATGTATTATGTTGATTGACTTGCGAATGTTGAACCATCCTTGCATTCCTGGGATGAATCCTACTTGGTCATGATGTATAATCTTCTTGATAAGTCTTTGGATTTTGTTGAAGATCTTAGCATCTGTGTTCATCAGGGATATTGGTCTATAGTTTTTTTTCTTTGTGTTGTCTCTCCCTGCTTTGGGTATCAGGGTGATATGTGCCTCGTAGAAGCTGTTTGGGAGTGTTTCTGTTTCTTCTATTTCCTGGAAGAGCTTGAAAAGGACTGGCAGTGGGTCCTCCTTAAAGATTTGGTAGAGTTCACTAGTGAATCTGTCTGAACCTGGGCTTTTGTGTTTGGGCAGACTTTTAATTACTGTTTCAATTTCCTCGATGGTGATAGGCTTATTCAGGTAATGAAGGTCTTCTTGTTTCAGCCGTGGGAGGTTATAGGACTTCAGGAATTTATCCATCTCTTCTAGATTCTCATGTTTCACGGCATACAGGCTCTCAAAGTAATCTCTGATGATCTTTTGGATTTCTGTGGTTTCTGTTGTGATGTCACCATTTTTATTTCTGATTCTGTTTATCTGGGTTCTCTCTTTCCCTGTCCTTACAAGTCTTGCCAATGGTTTGTCAGTCTTGTTTATTTTTTTCAAAGAACCAGCTCTTGGTTTCATTAATCTTTTGATTGTTTTTTTTTTTTTTTTTGGTTTCCAACTCATTGATTTCCTCTCTAAGTTTTATTATTTCCTTTTTTCTGCCTGGGTTGGGCCTTTTGTTGGTCTTTTTCTAATGTCTTCAGCTTTGTAGTCAGGTTATTTATGTGGGCCCCTTCTTGTTTCCTGATGAATGCTTGCAGAGCTATAAACTTCCCTCTTAACACGGCTTTTGCCGTGTCCCACAAGTTCTTATAGTTGTTGTCTTCATTTTCATTTGTTTCCAGAAATCTTTGGATTTCCTGTTTGATTTCATATATGACCCATTTGTTGTTCAGGAGTGAGCTGTTCAGTTTCCAGGTGTTTGGTTTGACTCCCTGTTTCTATGTACGGTTAACTTCCATTTTCAGTGCATCATGGTCTGAAAAGATAGTTGACACAATTTCTATCTTTTTATTTTATTGAGGTATGCTTTGTGGCTCAGCATGTGGTCTATCTTGGAGAATGTTCCATGTGCACTAGAGAAAAATGTGTATTCAGCTTTTTTGGCATGAAAAGCCCTGTATATATCCACTAGCTCTCTTTCTTCCATTTCTTCCTTCAGGGCCAATATTTCCTTGGTGACTTTCAGTCTTGTTGATCTATCCATAGTTGATAGAGCAGTGTTGAAGTCTCCAACTATTATTGTGCTACTGTTAATGTCTTCTTTGAGGTCTCTTAGCAGTTGTTTTATGTATTTTGCTGGCCCCTCATTGGGTGCATATATGTTTAGTAGTGTAATTTCTTCCTGGTGTACATACCCCTTAAGTAATAAGAAATGGCCTTCGTTGTCCCTTCTAACCTTTTTCAGCCTGAAGTCTATATTATCTGATACTAATTTGGCCACACCAGCCTTTTTGGAGGAGTTGTTTGCCTGGAGAATGGTCTTCCAACCTTTGACTTTGAGTCTGTGTTTGTTCAGATTATTCAGATGTGTTTCTTGTAGACAGCAGAATGTTGGGTTCAATTTTTTTAATCCATTTTGTCACTCTGTGTCTCTTAATTGGTGCATTTAGACCATTGACATTGAGAGATTATTGTCATCGGATTTTGTGCCATCTTTCTGTTTGTGCTTGTTGTGCTTTTGGGTTTGGTCAGATTACAGTAGACCCTTCAGTCCTTCTTTTAAAGTTGTTTTTGAGTCCATGAAGTTCCTGAGTTGTTGCTTATCCATGAAGTTGTGTATCTTTCCTTCATATCTGAATGTGAGTCTGGCCGGGTAAAGAATTCTTGGTGAGGCCTGCAGTTCATTGAGCCTTTTCACAATATCCCACCATTGTTTTTGGGCTCGGAGTGTTTCATCAGAGAAGTCTGCTGTAAATCTTAGGGATGTTCCTTTGTATGTGATTTCCTTCTTTGATCTTGCTGCTTTCAGTATTCTATCTCATATCTATAGTTTTTGTCATTCTAATTAAGATGTGTCTTGGAGTATTCTTGTTGGGGTTTCTTTTAGCTGGTATCCTACGGGCCTCCTGGATCTTGAGGCAAGCGCTTCTTAGTTCCGGGAACTTCTCAGCAATTATGGCTTTGACAGTTTCTTCTTCATCAGGGTTTTCTTCTTGCCCTTCTGGGACCCCAATGATCTGTATGTTGCTTCTTCTGGCTTCATCCCGATTATCTCTTGTTGTCTGTTCGGTAATTGTCTTTTTTTTCTATCTTCTGGTGTTGTGTAGGAAATCTTTGGAACTCGTCTTCAAGATCACTAATTCTTTCTTCAGTAGCTATTATTCTGCTACGATGGCCATCCACTGTGTTTTTCATTTCATTTACCTCATTTTTAATATGTCATTTCCATTTGCATTTTCCTCATTTCTTCTCTCATGTCCTCTTGTATTTTATTGATTTTGCATTCCATTGCTTCTTTGAGTTCCTTATGCATCCTTAACAATTCTTTCTGAAATTCCTGATCAGAGAGGTTATACAACTCATTGGTATTGCTTGGCTCATCTGGACTAGTGACTTCACTCACAGAGTTTGATGGAATTTTGCGTTGCTTTTACCATTATGACTATTGTAGGTTGCAAATGTGAGTTCTTGGGTGATTAGATAGTACAATTAATAGGTGTCTGGGCTGTTTGCAGAGTTTGGGTGGGTGGCAAGGATGTAGGAACAAAGGTCCACTGGTACCTCATGCAAGATAGATAGTAAGGGGATCGAGCGGACACACTAGTGTCTGTGCGGTTTTGAGTTTTGGGATGTGGGTGTAGGGTTCTGGCCTCTTCCCTGGGGCTGATTGGGTCGGGGGGAGACGCAAGGATCTCACACACACACACACACACCTGTGGGGGAGGTGGGGGTCCTGCTTCTTTCTGACTCATGTCTGTGCCCTTCCCCTGAACCACAATCCCTGGTTCAGCCATGCTGGAGCTCTCATGCAGGCCTCAGCCAAGACCGTGGACTGGAATTCTGCATGTGGCTTTCAGCTCCCACAGCTCTGGGCCGGGTATTCCAGGAGGGGACGCCTGGACTCTCAGCATTCGGGAGAGCTAGCAAAAGAGGAAGGGCCCAGGCAACTCTGTGTTATCCCATAGCCTTACTTCTGGAACATCCCATGGGGGAAAATAGCAGAGACCCATGCAGATTAAGTCAGTAGATAAAGACCCGTGCCAGGAGAACAGCCGTGTGGGGGCTGCCTTCCCCATCCCTCCAGGAGAGCAGCCGTGTGGGGGCCGCCTCCCCAGTCCCTCCAGGAGAGCAGCCATGTGAGGGTTGCCTACCCCATCCCTCCAGGAGAGCAGCCGTGTGGGGGCCGCCTTCCCTATCCCTCCAGGAGAGCAGCCGTGTTGGGGCCGCCTTCCCCATCCCTCCAGGAGAGCAGACATGTGAGGTTTGCCTTCCCGACCAGGGGCCTAAACTCAGCACTGGGCTCACCTGGGGTGACACGGCAGGGAGGGAGAACACCTGTGACACCATAGATGTTGTCCCTGAGTCCTGATTCCTTGTACTTGGGCCCATGAGTAGGTTCCAGGGTGCAAAGGCAAAGGCCCCGAACACAGATTTTCTCCCTCTTCGGCAGGGCTGCCTTTGGTGGGTTCTCATGGGCGAGGACTCACCTTCACTTCTGGTGAGATCACCTGAGTTCCATACCCGCTTCCCAAACTTGCTTACTTTCAGGAGAGTCAGACCAGGCACTAATTGGGGGCCAGCACTGTCCAGGAGCTTCTGAGAGCAGTTCCAGGGATCCTCCCCAAGCCCTGCCCCTCAGGACACACCACGGAAGGGCAGGTCTTATGTATGCGTGTGGGATTACTGTGTGAAATTACTGTCCTCCATGAGGCCAGTTGAAGAGATAATGAACGCAGGAGTGGGTCATAAGGCGAACTTGAACTGTCCAAGTCTTACCCACCAATCACCTCTGCAGGTAGCGTCCCACTCAGGCTCAGGCCCTACCGACCATTTCTGCTCAACTCTGAGTCACTTCTCTGCAGGCCGACGGCCAGCTTTCGGGGCGCCATGAGAGGGCCAGTTTGTGCTGGAAGTGCATCGGGCACAATGGTTACACGGCAGCCTGCATCCACATTCAGCCCATACCCGGTGCAGCAGCAGTGCGTGAGGCGCTTCCCAAAGAGGAAATGCAGGAAGGGGCTCAGGCCTGTCTGTCTGTCTGCAGGAAGGGGCTCAGGCCTGTGTGTATATTTGAGGGAAGGGGCTCGGGCCTGTTTGTCTGTGGAAAGGGGTTTGGGCCGCCTCTCTGCAGGAAGAATTCTCTGTGACCTGCCAGCCTTTCCACACTGCATCTCCACCTTCCACAGCATGGCCGGCAGAACTGGCTGATGGGACCCCCCAGAGCTGGGTGCCAGCTTGCCCTCTGTTCTGGGGAAGCCTCTGAGCCTTTCGCTTTGGGTGTCGCTCAACTGGTTTTCTAGGTGGTGACTTCCTGAAGTCAGGAAACTGCCGAGTCTTGAGCTGCTGTGACAGGGACATAGTACAAGGCGTAAGGGGGCTGGAGCAAGCCTGGGGGAGGGCATTTGCCTTGGACAAGGCCGACCCAGGTTCAATCTCTAGCATCCCCTATGTTTCTCGGAGCACCACCAGGAGTAATTTCTGAGCAAAGAGCCAGGACTAACACCTGAGCATTGCTGGGTGTGACCCAAAAAAGACATTAAAAACAAAAGCCCTGTGGAAACAAGCTGACGCACCACAGGGCAGAGCCTGTGCTTTCCTGTAGATCCACCCAGACAAAGCAGGGAGCCATCCAGCGGAACTGCTCTGTGCCCCCAACACACAGACAAGATCCTTGTGGTGAACGTGGCAACACTCTCCCCAGCTCCCAGGATCCCTGTGGTGGATGTGACAACACTCCCTGACCTTGAGTCGCACCCCAGTGCCACGATCCCTCTGTCCCTCAGAGGCCAGTGCCTGCACACTGCCCCTGCCCAGTCTAAGCCTGGCCACTCTGTCTCTCTTGCTCTCTCCACTTCCTAAAGCCCAGGGTCAGGCTCCGAGACAATGCTTTAAACATCACTGGTCACCCACAGCCCTGTGAGGTGAGGCAGAGGGTAAGTGGCCAGCAAGGGACCCCAGTCTTGTCTGTATCATTGGATCCCAGGGCAGGAGACTAGAGGCGACCTCCAGGGGTCAGAGGCTGAGGACACTGAGCCTTAATGGGCATGCGGGCCATTAAGAAAGTATGCACCCTCCCTTCAGATGTTCCGGGTCCTCTCTACAAGGCTGGAAACAAACACTGCCAATGTCTTTATTCATCAGAGCACAGGAAAGTTAGAAAAATATTTTATTGAAGCGTTAAACAATTATACATAAGATGGCTGAGAAAGCTGGTGAGAAACCAGCGCTAAGAGTGCAGTAATTTGTACAATAAAATCCACAGCCATGGGAAAGAACAGACCTTGTATGGCCCCACTCAGGGCAGGAAACAGCCAAGACTGAAACCCCTGGGGCACCTGCCAAGGCCGAACAGGCCTAGAGCAGGCCCATGGCTCTGCACACAGCCAGCCCCTGGGACCCGCTGCCACGCCCACTGCCCACTGCACAGGGCACACATCAGGGCACACTTTCACTCCCATACTGCTGCAAGTGTTGCTGGCCTCAGAGCAAATCGTGCTTCTGTTTCTGATCTGAAGGAGTCAGTGATGACTTCGGTTGTAGAATGTGCATGAATCCAATTTATTCTGTCCCCACAGCACCCCCATCACTTCGGCTGCCAGGAGACACTCGCTGCTCAGGTCTTCCACACCACTGCTGGCTGCGCTGCCCTTGGATCTGAACACAAACAAGCAGGGAATCGTTAGCGGATAAGTCACCATGAAAAGACACTGTGTAATCCACAGCCTGTTCCAAGGTCACATCAGCAAGTCAGTCAGACCAGCCCTGAGGTGTGATATCTCAATACTCCATCAGTCAGACCAGCTCTGTGGTGTGACATTTCAAGACTGTCAGTCAGACCAATCCCAAGGTATGACATCTCAAGACCGTGTCAGTCAGACCAGCCCCGAGGTGTGACATCTCAAGACTGTGTCAGTCAGACCAGCCCCAAGGTGTGACATCTCAAGACTGTGTCAGGTCAGACCAGCCCCGAGGTGTGACATCTCAAGACTGTGTCAGTCAGCATTCATTAATAGGATATAAATAGATACCAGTGTTTTACTAAATGTGGGAAATGGTAATGGCAGATTAAAACTCACCATTGAATATACACAAAGAGACTTAAGTGATAAACTCTAAATATCTGCAGGGCTAGCCACAATGTGTAAAGTAAGAGGGAGAGAGATGCAGAGACAGAGAGAGAGACAGAGAGAAAGAGAAAGAAAGGGGGCCCTCTATTGAGGGGCCGGGGGGGGGGGAGGGGGGTACATTGGTGGTGGAAATGGGGCACGGGTGGAGGGAGGGGTGCTGGAATACTGTATTACCAAGAACCACTTACGAACACCTTTGTAATTGTATGTCTCACGGTGGTATAATAAAAAATTAAAAAAAAAAAAAGACGGTGTCAGTCAGACCAGTCCCAAGGTGTGACATTTCAAGACTGTGTCAGTCAGACCAGCCCCGAGGTGTGACATCTCAAGACTAAACCCCAAAGGCCGATGCAGTGGCCAGGGTCAGAGGGGGGGGTGTCCTGGAGGCAGGGACAGCAGGACCATTGTCCACTAGGTCCCAGACACAGGGTAATGCATGAGGATACCCCAGCCCAGTCATAGAAGTGCCGGGTCAACCTGCAGGTGAACCCATGCAATGGACACTTGGCTAAGAGCCGAGCCCGAACCACAGGGAGAGCCAGCCCCAGGACGCACAGAATGCAGGAGGCAGAAACCCTCCAAATCAACCACAAGGAACCACTGCGTGTTTATAAAGAAACCCACAGACCCCCAGTGCCAGGAGAGAAGTCGCCCACCCTTCCTAGATTCCCATTCTCTCAGGGCCGCCTGGCCAGCAGCGGTTTCTGTGAGACTGGGGGAAGGTGCTCTTAAAGATCAAAGTGCCCAATCCGTGAACCCTCTAGATGGGAAGATGCCAACGCTGTCTTCAAGCAGGCCTTGGAGGTTGGATGCCTTCTTGATGGAGCCTTCAGTGAAGAGTCGGTCACACACAGGGAAGGGGCCTCCGTTCCACCCACCTCAGGGTATTCATGGAGGAATGGCCCGCTCCCCTTGGGGTGTTCACAGAGGAAGGTCTGGCTCCCTTCAGGGTGCTCACAGAGGGACAGCTCACATGTGCCTATCTCTACAGCCCCGCTAAAACCAGTGTGGATGGCTCCCCACACACCCTCCTTTCCTCATGACCGTTCATCCCAGGGGTCTTACCTGCTGGGATCATCCCAGGAGCGAGATCAGCATGACGACCCCCATGAACTGGGTAAACAATAAGAGCGGAGTGAAGAAGGACCACACATGCCATAAAGCCACATTGAAGCTGGAAAGGACAAAAGCACAGGTGACAATGCTGGCCAGGGCCTTGAAGACGTGCTCAGGCCCAAGCAGGGTCGGGCTGGGGGGGGGGGGGCCAATGGGCCACGACCTGCAACAGTCTGTCAGTGACCTCGGCATGGCCGCTGGCAGTCGGACAATAAAGCAACCCAACATGTGGGGCTGCATTCAATCCCTGGAACCAAGAGCACAGAGCTGAAAGACATCCCTGAGCATGCCCCCCAAACCACCAAGTTAATTAATTGATAAATTACAGTATGTCCTGGCCGTGATAAGAAAGGGGCACAACGACAAGTCTAATCTTGAATTCCAAATCACATCGCTCCTTTAAAAGAAAAAAACGACCTAGCACAGGCAGGGAGCAGTCCTTGAGCACCGAGGGTGTGGACCTCTCAAAACAATCAGCTGTGCCCAACCACGGGGCCGCCCTGTCCAGTGCCAAGGACCCATTCTCTGCGAATCTTTGTCTGCCCATCACGCTCAGTGTCCAGAGGCGAAGCCAGGGCAGACATGGAGACACAGAATGACCAGAGACTGGCACAGGGTGGCCTGCAGGCAAGGGGGAGGACGGGGCTCCGAGATGCCCAATACTCCCCTGCAACCTGATGGAGCTCCTGTGTACTCCTGGAGGTCGCTCAGCTGCACTTTCTGGGACCCTCACACGGACGACGACAACCAAAGCAGCATGGTAGGACCATGAGGAAGCACGTGACCACTTAAGGAGATGATTTTAGGGGCTCCCAGAAAGTGCTCTGGAGGTCAAGGGGTGCCTCCAGTAACTGTCAGCCAACCCAGCCGGTGGGTCACTGCCAGAATCTAAGGCGGTGCTGTTCGGGCTGGCAGTGCTGGGGCTGACCCAGGGGGACCTGGGGGCCTTCAGGGGTGCAGCCAGCAATGCTGAGGGGACCTTGTGTGCCGAAGTTCGAACTCAGGCTGGACAGAGACAGGCCCCCAACTAACCGCTGTTCCGTCTCCTGGTCCCTGGTGAATTGTGCTTGAAAGTATCACATGAACAAATAAAGATAAACGAAAAGGGAGTCTGAGAATGGGGGGGAGGGAACGTTCCTGGCCCGCTTCCGCAGCACCCACTCGACTGCACGCATTGATGCAGTGTCAGGGATCTCAGGTGCGCATATGTGCAGTGGCGGGATCAAACCCGCACCTCTGAAAACGTCACGGTAGACCTCTACTACCGAGCCACATCCGCCATCTCCACATGCAATTCCTTATGACACACTGGAAGGTTTGTCTGTTCGTTGGCTTTTTGGGTCACACCCAGTGTTGCTCAGGGGTTCCTCCTGGCTCTGCTCTCAGGATTCTTCCTGATGGTGCTCGGGGACCATACAGGATGCCAGGGATCAAACCCAGGTCAGTTGCATGCAAGGCAAACACTCTACTCACTGTACTATTGCTCTAGCACCCTCCACAATCCCCCATGGTTTTTTGTTTGTAATAGGGTCACACTTGGCTCCACTCAGGGGTTACTCCTGGCTCTGCACTCAGGGATCACTCTTGGTGGGGCTCAGGGGACTATTTGGGGTGCTGGGGATGGAACCCGGGTCAGTGGTGTGCAAGGCATGTGCCCTCTCCACTGTACTGTCATTCCAGGCCCCTCTTTTAAGTTTTACACCATACACATTATTACCTGCTTAAACGCCTTTGGGGGTGGGCTTGGGACCACACTTGGCAATGCTTGGGGAGCTACAGTTCCAGGGACGGGCTCCAGACCCCTACTCACACAGCACACAGTCACTGGAGCCTCCTCCCCAGCCCCCAAACCATTCCCATTCTCATGCCTATGAATCACCGGGTTCACTCACCAGAGCCCCGCCACAATAAAAGTCGCGGTCGTGACGGGGATTAGGGTTGGGTACTTGGCATCATAGTCCTCAATACCACGGTACCACTCCAGGTAGAGGATGCAGTAGAAGGCAACCAGCAAGCTGACGAGCAGCAAGGCCCCGCCACAGAGGATCCAGCTGCAGAGGCAAGGATGACAGGTGACCAGAGGCCTGGCCAG
Source organism: Cryptotis parvus (assembly GCA_021461705.1). Classification (NCBI taxonomy): domain Eukaryota; kingdom Metazoa; phylum Chordata; class Mammalia; order Eulipotyphla; family Soricidae; genus Cryptotis; species Cryptotis parvus. The sequence continues at coordinate 30,076 of JAJIBD010006575.1, read as the reverse complement.
CCGGTGGGCACCCTGCTGTTCCCCCAGAATAGAATCTCCTTTTTAAGGGGAGAAACGGTCTCAAGGGACCCTCAGGAGCTCCAGCTCGCTGGGGGAGTTTCACGGGAGATTGGAGGTAAGGAAGGGAAACACCAAGACACAGGAAATGGTGACAATCAAGAACCGATGTGTTCATGAGTGGTCCATAAACCAGTCCAAAGAAGCCTGGTGACACGGTCACAGCACCCTGTCTCACCTGCCCAGGCTTATGGGGACCCATCTGAGTACTCATGCACCCTCAGTAACCCCCAACACAAGGACAAGCAGTAGCTTTCCCTTTTTCTTCTTTATCTGGGAGCGTGCAGACACCCCTAATGTTCAGGGTCTCTGGGAAACAGCTCACTACCATCACCTCTGCCGGGTCACTGCTGAGATCACCCAGAAGTGGCCGTCCCAAGCTATCCCCTCAGCTGAGGGACTCTCTGAGATCCTTATGGTTACCGGCGCCTCCCACCAGTCACGCGTTCCCCTCTTCAGCTGGAATTCAATGGCGCACCCTGAGAACCTTCTGCTCTCTAAACACCAACTCCCACCCTGGAAGTCCTACCAGTGAGCCTCCCTGACTCTCAAATGGACCAGGCCCTTCTGTAGTTTTCATCCTACAAGGAAGATTCCTGGTCTCGGCCACTCTGCCGTCCACCTGGCACACAGCCTTCAGAAGGGCTACTCCACTCCGCCACACACCCTGGCAGAAAGGAGGTGCTGACTAAGCATTTGAAGCCTTTGACTGCCAAAACACACACACACAAAAACGCCAATAAGGTTCAACTTAGCAAGAAAAAATGTTTTCTTACCTGTTAGTGTGAATGTTTTCCTTAACAGTTCTAAAGAAATCCACATAGTACGTCACACCAATGGATGCCAAAATCCAGAATCCAGAATGGACATTAAGTCTTGGGAGAGGTTTCTCCTTTTTCTCAACAGCTGTCGAGATTTCTGCAAATAGGGAGTTTTCAACTTATAGAGTAACCATAAGCATGTGATGAAAATTATCTTTTAAGCCAAATCATTGCTTAGAGTTTTTCTAGGAACCAGGTTCTCTTCCATTCTGGTATCAATATCTTCTATAAAACGACCACAGTAAGGACTGAAGAGCAAGCGCAGGGGACAAGGTGCTTGCCTAGCACGCAGCTGACCCAAGGTCAAGCCCTGGCACTGCATATGGTCCCCTGGGGGACCACCAGGAACAATCCCTGAGCACAGAACCAGGAGCCATCCCTGAGCACCAACCCTTGTGGCCCCAAACTATGCCCCCAAAAAATCTGAATGGATTTTTTTGCAGAAATGATAGACGCCTGCTATAATATTTCCAACAACATCCATTTTTCCCTAAGTGAACTTTGACATCAAATTTATATAACCAACCTCTGAAAAGAATGCCTCTGCGTAGTGCAGAATCTCAATTTCACACTTCACAGATCTACTAGAAGGTCCTCTTAAGAAATTAACCCTCTTGGGGCCTGAGCGATAGGCCAGCGTGTAGGGCGTTTGCCTTGCTGCGGCCGACCTGGGTTTGATCCCGGCATCCCATATGGTCCTCCGAGCACTGCCAGGAGTAATTCCTGAGCAAAGAGGCAAGAGTAACCCCCTGAGCGTCGCCAGGTGTGACCCAAAAAGCAAAAAAAAAAAAAAAAAAAAAAGGAAAGAAAAAAAAAAGAAATTAACCCTCTTAAGAAAAATACAAAAGGCAAACAAATGTCTCACAGACTCCAATGATTTTCCAAAACTAACACCAAAATCCCCTGTAGGAGTATTTTAACAAAACAAGGCCTGTTAAGGCAGAGAAGGCAGTTGCCTTGCACACAGTCAACCCAAGTCTTATCCCCAGCACCCCATATAGTCCCCCAAGCACCACCAGGGGTAATAATAATTCCTGAGTGCAGAGCCAGGAGTTACCACTGAGCATTGCTGGGTGTGACTCCAAAATCAATCAATGAAACAAACAAAAAATTGCAAGAAGCCTCACCCTCACCCCTGGCACAGACTGAAGGTGGGGCTGAGTCACCAGGCTCTCCCTCACACATTTCTCCTGGTGATCACTGACTCATTTGCTTTCACAAGTGGTTCTCACTCACAGAACCACTGGTTTACATGGCTGGTTTCTCCACCGTGACCTGACTGATATATGATAAAAACTGTAGGCAAAACCCTCAAAATCGCTAACCCAGCAGTTTGGGGCATGGATGTTTCCTGTTGCTTTTTGCTTGGTTTTGCTTTGAGGGGGTCATACCCAGAGGTGCTCAGGGGCTACTCTGGATTCTGTGTTCATGGGCCCCTCCAGGTGGTGAAGGGGGAAACCAACATGGTGCTGTTGGAAGCATGCGCTCAGTTTGCTGGGGTCTCTCCCATCCTGCTATTCACTCACTGTATCACTGTCTTCCCGTTGTTCATCGATTTGCTCGAGCAGGCACCAGTCCTGCTATTACTTTTTTAAAATATATTTTATGATACCACCATGAGATAAACAATTACAAAAATGTTCATGTTTGGGTTTTGGCCATACAGTGTTCCAACACCCATCCCTCCACCAGTGCCCATTTCCCACCACCAATGTCCCCGATTCCCTCCCCCTCCCCAGCCCGCCTCCATGGCAGGCTCTTTATCTCTTTTCTCTTACTCTTTCTCTCTTCCTTCTTCTACATATTGTGGATGTAATATACATACTTAGAGGTCATCATGTGTATCTTTTTGCCTACATTTAATGCTTAGTTTTATGTAGTAATCTGCTATTACTTTTGGAAGATAATAAATACATCCAGTTAGCCCAGGCATTGAAAACAGAAACAACCACGGCTGGACAACCTGTTCTGATTCCTGTTACGTCGTAAGCATCTATCACATGTCGTGCTGTGGCCTGATACACTTTACAGCGTCTCTCTCTGAAAAGCATCTACAGTGCCGCCTGGGTGGGCCGTGGCATTAGAGGTACACCCACCCAATACGGATTCTGGGTGGGTGTATCTAAAGGGGGAGGCAAAGTCGCTCTGCAAACGTCCTCGTGCATCAAAGGGCTGTGCTCACCGGCGGATTCTCGGATTGCCACCGGGGAATGTTTTCATTTCACGGGTACCGCCCCACAAGATGGGGAACTGGTTCCCCCAGGCAATCCTGGAAGGCGGCTAACAGGAGGACTTAGCCCGGGGCTAAGTATCTTTCTAGAGTTCTAAGGCGCTGGGTTTCTCTTTTCAGCTCCGGGGCCACCCCTGGCGACGATCGTGGGACGGTTCCCAGTGGTCCGGGGGACCCTAGGCAGAGCCAGACAAGGAGCCCGGGGCGTCCCCTTGCGCCAGCTCCTGGGACCCTCCCCCGAGTATATTTGATTTAGGAAGGCCCCCATTATGGCGGGGCGACCCGAGGGCTGCGCCTCACCAGGCCCGGCGTGGCCCGCACTGTCCCGCGGGGCCTCGGCGACCGAGGGAAGCAGGTAGCGCTGCCGAAGCTGCTCCCGAGCCCTGGGGACGTCCATCTTGGCGAGGCCCGGAAACGCTGCGGAAGTGACATCAGCCCCGCCGGAACTTCCGGGGAGGGGTGGGCGGGTAGCCCGGTAGGGTTGGGCAGTCGTTTGTGCACTGAAATCGTCTTCAATTTCAAAAATACGGCGCCTCCAAAAGAGGGCTAAACAATACAGAGCAAGCGCCTCGCTCTCTCTAGGCAGGTACCTCCACACCATGAACTGCGATCTACGTAAGCCCGCGGGGGCGACGACCGGACCCCAGCCTCGTCCCTGCCCCGGCTGCTCTGCAGCTTCGCGGCCCAAGCCCGGACCCCAGCTTAAGCCCGGGCAGCAAGTAAACCCACTCCTGTCCGTCTCCGCTCCTGTCTGCACCACAGAAAAGAGAGCTCTACGTCTGCCCTTTCCATCACTGAGGCTCATAAACTGAAAAAAGGGGCGCCTGGTCTCAGTCACCACCTTGCCCTCCTACGTCTTCCTAGCAGAGTATTGGGAAAAGCCGTACTTAGCCATTCCCGGTTTACTGAGCTCGGCTGTGCTCCGAGCTGCTGCGTTACAGACCCTGACCACCCTGCGCTCAAGGGTCTTCCCCAAAGGTGATCACAGTCGAGAAACTTGCAAGGGAGCGTTGCTCATTCATTCCATGTTTTGCAAGTTCCTGCATGTGCTAATGTAAACTGAGGGCAAAGCTAGGTTAGTGTGGAATGGGAATGCCTTTTTCAGCCCAATGCCGGGATAGAATCCCTGCACCCCGTGTGGGCCTTAGTAGGACAGTTGTTTCTTCAGAGGGTGCAGGAAGCAGGGAGAAAGGCTTCACTGGGTTAGGAAACAATAGCCCAGAGTGCCCACACTTGACGCAAAATCCAGAAAATCTAGACCTTTTATTTTATTTTTAGGATTTGGGACCACGCTTGGCACTGCTTAGGGCTTACTCTTGCCTCTGTACTCAGAGATCACTTCTGGCAAGCTTGGGGAACCATATGGGATTCCTGGGAGTGAACCTGGAACAGCCACATACAAGGCAAGCACCTGTCTGCTATTTTATCCCTCTGGCCCCTACCCTCTTTAATAGCTTCTATGTGTCATGGATATTTGCAAAAGAAATGTGTTAGAGCTAGCTCAAGGGGTAGGTACATGCAGAGACCAGAACTGGATCCTAGGATATGTACTGCCCCAAACACTGTGCATCCCCTCCCCCGAAAAAAAAAAAAGGAAAATATTCAAGAATGTCAAGTTTCTACTGGTGTAGTTATCTTGCTTCAGTCTTTCCAACAAATCATGTAGAGCAGAGGCCTAACAGCTGGGTGGATCATATGGCTTTCCTACACAATGCTTCCTTTTTCTTGTTGGGTTTCTCTCTTTTCAGACTCCTAAAGAATCAGTTCATCTCTTCAAAGCCAACTGGGGTCTTTGGCCTCCCTCTTGTTTCCCTTGTACAGGGCTCGAAGCCTTGTTAGCAGGAAGTGAATTTCTCCTAGCAAAGTCTTCTGTTGATTGTCTCCTTGTGAAAGGGTCAGAGCTGGGTCTCCCTTGTAATCAGATATTCCCAAGAGATGACAGTGATTCCAGGCTTCCATAGGTAAGACATTCAGGCCGCATCTGGTTTCCCCTGTGGTGGTTTGGGGCCTTTGTATCTGGTCCTGAAATCCATCCAGTTTTACCCCCTCCCCAATATTAAATGACATTCTTGAACACAGTATTGATACTTGAAAGCAAATTGGAGAAAGTACTTAATGACGACATACTCATTGCTGGGGCTCCTTGGACAACTTCTTAAAAGTGTGTACTATGTGCTTTCATTATAGATTGATGATATTAGACTGGTAAATCCAAGAAATTTACTTTTTTGTGTGAGGATTACTTGTGGGGATTTAGGGTAAATGAATTCAACATAGCCCTTGTAGAAGGACAAATAAGATTGCCTTGACCGAGAGATCAGCTATGAGATCAGAATTAAAGAATAGCAATGAGGGCGGTAGAGATAGTACAGTGAGTAGAACATCTGCCTTGCACACAGCCAACCCAGGTTCAATCCCTGGCCACTCCCATGGTCCCCCTTGCCTGACAAGAGTGATTTCTGAGTACACAGCTAGGAGTTACCCCTAAGCACTGCTGGGTGTTGCCCTCTCCCCCAAAAAAACAAACATTAAAAAAAAAGGTTTGAAAGGAGGAAAACTGATTAAATATAACCTTTCAGTACCTGTATTGAGGGAAAGAAGAGAAAGGAAAGAAAAGAAAAAGGAAGAAAGAGAGAAAGAGAGGAAGGAAGGAAGGAAGGAAGGAAGGAAAGGAAGGAAGGAAGGAAGGAAGGGAAGGAAGGAAGGAAGGAAGGAAGGAAGGAAGGAAGGAAGGAAGGAAGGAAGGAAGGAAGGAAGGAAGGAAGGAAGGAAGGAAGGAAGGAAGGAAGGAAGGAAGGAAGGAAGGAAGGGAAGGAAGGAAGGAAGGAAGGAAGGAAGGAAGGAAGGAAGGAAGGAAGGAAGGAAGGAAGGAAGGAAGGAAGGAAGGAAGGAAGGAAGGAAGGAGTGAGTTAGGGGAAAGGGAAAGAAGAGTCTGCCATAGAGTCAAGATGACAGGGTAGAGGGGTACTGGGGATATTGGTAAAGGGATGGGTGCTGGAACATTGTATGACTGAAACCCAGTCATGATCAATTTTGAAGCTGTGTATCTCACAGAGACTCAATAGAAAAGAGGAAAATTAAAACATGATCTTATGTAGGGTAACAGAGATGAAGGTGCTTGCCTTGCATGCAGCCAATCTCAGTTGCATTTGCAGTACTGCAGATGGTTCCCTGAATGCTGCCAGGAGTGACCCCTGAACACAGAGCCTGGAACAGACCTGAGCATCGCCAGGTGTGATTCTAGCCATCCATCCCCACACGAAACAAACAGCAGCAGGGGAGACAGTGAGTTGTGTAAGTTTGTTCTACACAATTCACATGTTTCTACAGCCCCTATGGGTGGACGCAGGTTTCCATACACAGAGAGCTTCACTGCACAGGGTCCCCAACCCATGCCAGCAATAACCCCCGAGCACCCCCACCATAGGCTATTCCGTTCCTGTCAAGCAGGAAACAGAAATGAGAGAGAGAACAGGAGTGCAGCTATCCATGGCTTAGATGACCCCAACTCTTACGAACACCAAGAAAGGAGGCTGGTGAGGTAGGTCAGGGGTGGGGTGCTTGCCTTGTACACGTCTTAGAAGAGCTGCACTTAGCACGCCCTGCCCAAGTCTTGTTCTGCCTCTCACCTGCACGAGAGGTGTCAAGGGTCCTGGCTAGCACCAAGCGAAGGTGAGTGTGCTCACACACACGTGCTTCTTACCTAACACACCAGCTTCTTCTGAATCTGGCAGAGTGTTGGGACAGCCATCTCACAATAGTGGACACTGTCTGCAGCGAGTGACCTCCGAGTGTGGAGACAGTCCACCCTGTGGACCCTTGTTACTGCCCCGCAAGGCTGGGCCACACTGTCAGGGAAAGAGACACTTCCTCTGGGGAGTGGAGTGACTGGCCAGAAGCAGGTTGCCCATGATGTTTGTCATTTGCAGTATGTCGGAAACTCATGCACGTTCACAGTGAGTAACAAGAAACTCTGCAAGTGTTTAGAAATGCCAGAGCGATAGCCCAGCGGGTAGGGTGTTTGCCTTGCATGTGGTCGGCCTGTGCCGGCCCGGGTTCGATCCCGGCATCCCATATGGTCCCCTGAGCACTGCCAGGAGTAATTTCTGAGTGCAGAGCCAGGAGTAACCCCCTGAGCATTGCCGGGTGTGACCCAAAAAGCCAAAAAAAAAAAAAAAAAACAAAAAAAAAAAAGAAGGAAAAAAAGAAAAAAAAAAAGAAACGGCACCAGATAACGAGTCTGACTGGAGGGGACATTTTTACCTGTCATATTCAGAGGCTTCTGGGGCAGGGCGATGGCGCAAAGGGCTGGGGTGCCTGCTCTGTACAGCGACAGCCGGAGTCCCGAACCACACCCCCCACCACAAACCCCAGCACTCCAGGGAGGGACCCTTAGGCCCTGCCAAATGTAGCCAAAAACAAGTGAATTTCTACATGAAGCTATGTAGACTCATGTCATTCAAATACGTTCACTTTTACCACTACTTTACAATTTCAGACATACTTTATTTTCTCATAAAAGTTCTACCAAAAAATATGTATTTTACTTAACTTAAAAACGCTTCTTTGGAACAATTCAGGATACGCTTCTCAAATGACAGTGAGAGGAAGAAGAAGACGGCGTGGATTCAGCTGTTTTTTTTTTTTTCAATAGAAAAATGTTCATTTCAAAAGCTTCACTTTATCCTTGAGCAACTTCAGGCTGGGGTTCTTGCTAACCTTCCTGTTGAAGATGGCCAGGAGCTCCTCCTCTGACAGGTGCTGCTCCCGCGAGACGGCGTGGTACTGAGCCAGAACCTGCCAAGAAGCTTCGTCACCCGGGCGCCTGCCCTGACCTCCCACTGGCCCAGAGCAAGGGACCAGAAGCGAGCTGGGCTGCAGTGCTACTGTCACAGGGAGGACCCGCAGGCCTGACCACACCTCAAGGGGTGACGGCACTATCACCGAGCATCTCACGCATGTGCTGACTTCAGACAACCTGCTCTTCATGTACGCAGAACCATATGGGGTGCTGGGGATCAAACCCTAAGTTGGCCGCGTGCAAGATAAGCGCCCAGTCACTGCACTATCTCACCGGCCCCCAAACTGTGCTTTTCTACAGAGTATAATAGGCCCTGGCAGCAGGCATCGTACCTTCTTCCTTAGCTTCTTGATGGCTATTTCGTTGTCAGGGGCCTGCTTCAGCACAGCTTTAATCGTTCCCTTCCAGTTGAATTTACCTAAAAATAGAACACAAAAAACATCTGGTGTGGGCTTGCTTCCTGGGAGACTGAGGAGCACTTCTGAATCAAACAGGGCGAGGCCCGGAGCGATGGCCCAGCGGGTAGGGCATTTGCCTTGCACGCGGCCGGCCCATGCTGGCCCTGGTTCGATCCCGGCATCCCATATGGTCCCCCGAGCACCGCCAGGAGTAATTCCTGAGTGCAGAGCCAGGAGAAACCCCTGAGCATTGCCGGGTGTGACCCAAAAAAGCAAAAAAAAAAAAAAAAAAAAACAGGGCGATAAAATTGGGGGTTGGGTCAAGCTATCATTATTTGCAGATGACATGATATTATACCTAGAGAACCCTAAACTCTCTACCAAAAACTCCTAGTAAAAATAGACGCATATAGTAGAGTGGCAGGATACAAAATCAACAACCAAAAGTCGGTGGCTTTCCTATATACAAATAACGAAAGAGAAGAAAGGGATATTAAGGAAACAATTCCATTCACAATTTTGCCACAGAAAATCAAATACCTAGGAATCAACTTACCCAAGTGTGTAAAGGACCTGTACAAAGAAAACTACAAGACACTGCTCCAAGAGATAAAAGAGGACACAAGGAAATGGAAACATATTCCCTGCTCATGGATGGGGAGAATCAACATTGTCAAAATGGTAATACTCCCTAGAGCTCTGTACAGACTCAATGCAGTCCCTATAAGGATACCCATGACATTCTTCAAAGAAATTGACCAAACGCTCCTGAAATTTGTATGGAACAATAAACCCCCAAGGATAGCTAAAGCAATCCTTGGGAAAAAGAAGATGGGAGGCATCACCTTTCCCAACTTCAAACTGTACTACAAGGCAGTAGTAATTAAAACAGTATGGTATTGGAATAAAAACAGACCTGTGGACCTATGGAACAGAATTGAGTATCCTGACACCCAACCTCAAACACATGATCATTTAATCTTTGATAAAGGTGCAATGAGTCTAAACTGGAGTAAGGAAAGCCTCTTCAACAAGAGGTGTTGGGAAAACTGGGAAGCGACATGTAAAAAAATGAATTTGGACCTGTGTCTAACACCATGCACAAAAATCAGATCAAAATGGATTAAAGATCTCAATATCAGACTTGAATCCATAAAGTACATTGAAGAAAATATAGGAAAAACCCTCCACGACATTGAAGCTAAAGGCATCTTCAAAGGTGAAACATCACTAACAGCAACTAGAAGAAAAGATAAACATATGGGACTACATGAAACTAAAAAGCTTCTGCACCTCAAAAGAAACAGTGACTAAGATACAAAAGCAGTCCACAGAATGGGAAAGAATATTCACCCAATACCCATCTGATAAGGGGTTAATATCCAGGATATATCAGGCACTGGTAGAACTTTACAAGAAGAAAACAAACAACCCCATCAAAAAATGGGGAGAAGAAATGAACAGAAACTTCAGCAAGGAAGAAATTCGAATGGCCAAAAAACATATGAAAAATGCTCATCATCTCTAATCATCAGAGAGATGCAAATCAAAACAACAATGAGATACCACTTTACACCACAGAGACTGGCACATATTCAAAAGAGCAAGAACAATAAGTGCTGGCGTGGATGTGGGGAAAAGGGGACACTCATCCATTGTTGGTGGGAATGCCGGCTGGTACAGCCTTTCTGGAAAACAATATGGACTTTCCTCCAAAGACTAGAAATTGAACTCCCATTTGACCCAGCCATACCACTCCTGGGAATCTACTCTGGGAAACCAAAAATACGCAGCGGAAACACCATCCCTACTTTTATGTTCATAGCAGCATTATTCATAATAGCCAGAATCTGGAAGCAACCAGAGTGCCCGAAAATCGATGACTGGATAAAGAAGCTTTGGTACATCTACACAATGGAATACTATGCAGCTGTTAGGGAAAATGAAGTCATAAAATTTGCCTATAAATGGATGGACATGGAGAAGATTATGTTGTGGGGAAATTAGCCAGAAGGAGAGAGACAGATACAGAATGACTGCATTTATTTGCATGGCATAAATATATATGTACATATTATTATACCAATATCCAAGGTCAAGTGAAACGTGGATCAGGAGGTCTTGTCAAAGGTGGGAATTATCAGAAACATGTGGGAGTCAGAGATTAGGTAAGACAGAAAATGGAACAGTGGGCTAATAAGTGTCGAGGGTACTAATGCCAACCTAGAAATGAGCATTAAATAGAGGCAAAAGGATACACATGACAACCTCTTAATGTATGTTCTGTAATCCATAGTCTGGAAGGGAAGGAAAAGAGAAAGAGAGAGAAAGGGAAAGAAATAAAGAACCTGCCATGGAGGGGGCTGGGGAAGGGGGAGGGAACCGGGGGCGTTGGTGGTGGGAGATGGGCACTGGTGGAGGGACGGGTGCTAGAACACTATATGACCAAAACCCAAATATGAACTTTTTAATTGTATATCTTTTTTATTTGTATATCTCACGGTGGTATAATAAAATACTTAAAAAAAACATATGAAAAAAATGCGCATCATCACTAATCATCAGAGAGCTGCAAATCAAAACAACAATGAGATACCACTTTACACCACAGAGACTGGCACATATTCAAAAGAGCAAGAACAACAAGTGCTGGCGTGGATGTGGGGAAAAGGGGACACTCATCCATTGTTGGTGGGAATGCCGGCTGGTACAGCCTTTCTGGAAAACAACCAAAGACTAGAAATTGAACTCCCATTTGACCCAGCCATACCACTCCTGGGAATCTACTCTGGGAAACCAAAAATACACAGCGGAAACATCATCCCTACTTTTATGTTCATAGCAGCATTATTCACAATAGCCAGAATCTGGAAGCAACCAGAGTGCCCGAAAATCGATGACTGGATAAAAAAGCTTTGGTACATCTACACAATGGAATACTATGCAGTTGTTAGGAAAAATGAAGTTATAAAATTTGCCTATAAATGGATGGACATGGAGAAGATTATGTTGAGCGAAATTAGCCAGAAGGAGAGACAGATACAGAATGACTGCATTTATCTGCATAACATAAATATATATGTACATATTATGATACCAATATCCAAGGTCAAGTGAAACATATATCAGGTGTGGGAGTCAGAGGCTAGGTAAGACAGAAAATGGAACAGTGTGCTAACAATTGTCGAGGGTACTAATGCCAACCTAGAACTGAGCATTAAATAGAGGCAAAAAGATACACATGACAACCCTTTAATGTATGTTCTGTAATCCACTGTCTGGAGGGGAAGGAAAAGAGAAAGAGAGAGAAATGGAAAGAAATAAAGAACCTGCCATGGAGGAGGGATGGGGGAGGCGGGAGGGAACTGGGGACGTTGGTGGTTGGAGATGGGCACTGGTGGCGGGATGGGTGCTGGAACACTGTATGACCAAAACCCAAATATGAACTTTTTAATTGTATATCTTTGTAATTGTAAAAATAAAAAAATTGAAAAATAAATAAATAAATAAATACCAAAAAACAATTGGGGGGTTGGGGTGAGGGCGCTGTCCTGAGGCGAGTTTGCCCTTTGCTGTGCTGGGGTGAGCGGAGCAGTGTCCAATGTCAGCAGCACCACAGACTCCCCTGCAAAGATCAGAGGCTCGGTGGCCCGAGATAAGAAAGATGCAGCAAGTGGCTGTGATAACTGTGGTATGGTCTGGGCCCAGTCAACAACACAGAGCTGAGACAAAGAGATGAGAGACCCAAGAGATGTGCAGCCCAAGGACTCTTCTTGGGGACTTCTGTTCAGGAAGACAACGGCTGATGGGCAAGTGCAAACAGTCAAAGACGTAAAGTCAGAGAAAGGGCTACTGTGTTTGTAGACAGGAAGTGCCACTTAGGAGACCTTCAACTCTCCAACCCAGGTCAGCTGACTGGCAGGTATGGCTGCCCACCACGATGCAGTGCCCAAGGCCTTTCTAGATTATTCCAAAACAATTATCCTCCTTCCGGCTGGCCCCGCCCCAGGCCAGGAAGCCACACCGTGTCTGCCCTCAGCTCTCTTCTCCTAAGCCCAAACCGTGCAGATCATTACCTAATACACTCATTGTATGAGAGGCAGTGGAAAGCATGGCCACACCCTCCCTAGGCCCCTGACCAATCCCTCGGTCAGCAGTCGGAGGGATTAGCTCAGAGACTAGCTCCAGCAGCACCAGCGAGGGACATGATGGGAACTACAGAGGGACCCCAGCAATCCTCTGGCATGAACGCAACAGATCACTTAAGTAAAACAATCCTGGGGCCGGAGCGATAGCACAGTTGGGAGAGCTTTTGACTTGCATTGAGGCCAGCCCAGGTTCGATCCCTGGTATCCCATATGGTCCCCTGAGCTTCACCAGGAGTAATTCCTGAGCGCAGAGCCAGGAGTAACCCTTGTTGCGGGTGTGACCCAAAAAGCTAGCTAGCTAGCTAGCTAGCTAGCTAGATAGATAGATAGCTAGATAGATAGATAGCTAGATAGATAGCGGTAGGCTGGGGGGAGTAGATAGATAGATAGATAGATAGATAGATAGATAGATAGATAGATAGATAGATAGATAGATAGATAGATAGATAGATAGATAGATAGATAGATAGATAGATAGATAGATAGATAGATAGATAGATAGATAGATAGATGATAGAGATCCAAAACTAAAAGAATCCTGAAAGAGTAAGGAAGGAAGAATGGACCTGATCAGTTCCAAGGAATCACACGCAGTGTGGTCAAGAGTCTATGGCAGGGACTCCAGCCATGGTTTAGACACACATCTAGAAATCTCCAAGAGGACCAACAAACTGCAGACATGATACTGGCCCATCCCGCAGCAACAGGCTGAAATTGGGGTGATCTGGAGGGCAGATGGTCCAGGGGACAGGCCAGTCTCAACAAAGCCCCAAGAGCCAGAGACCACCGCTCGCAGTTGTAGCTACTTCCCAGGCTGGACTCAACTGCTCGAAAAAAGCCCCATCCATGAAAGAAGCCGTTTTCTAACTCAGGTATGCGGGTCACCTGGGGCTGATTCCTGCGGAACTTCTTGGGAGCTGGGTCTAGGGCCCCTTCCCCAAATCCCTCTCTCAGAAGGTCACATGGCCGCACCCAGAACTACTCCTGGGGCCACTGCAACCTCACTCCAGCCATGGTTCAGACATGCATCTAGAAAGCTCCAAGAGGACCAACAAACTGCAGACATGATACTGGCCCGTGGCTGCTGAATTCTTAAAAAAAAACAAAACCAACAACAGTTGCAACAGTGTGTAAGCACAATTTCTACTCTGTAAGAACATAGCACTAATTTCTTATACAGGGGACCAGATGGGCCAATGGGTCCAGATTGAGATTTAATAATCCCTATTAACCTTTTCTAAAAATATGGTTTTTGACCATATTTAGCAAATTCACTCTAACACAGCAATATAAGTTAGATTATTCAGTATAGGCTTAGAATAGGTCCAAACAGTAATTGCGAAAACCTGAAATAATGGTGATCCAAATTCGCACGTAACAACCTAGGCAAAGCTTATGATTTTATCAATACCATTACTATTCATATGTTGCAATAATTGATATAATTAATGCCGGCTAGTAGAGCAGGAATTGGGGTGAGGGGAGGGTAGGAAAGGAAGGTCTTTGGTGGTGATAGGGGCACACTGGTGATGGGATTGGTATTGAATGCTAAATGCTTGTAACAACTGTACTGTGAAAAACTTTGTACTTTGTAAATCACGGTGTTCAAATAAAGGGGGGAAAAAAAACTTTAAAAGCAAAAAAAAAAAAAAGAGAGACTGTGGTTAATGAAGGGACAGGTTAGTGAGAAGGGACAGATCAGCCAAAGGGAGCAAAGAGCCCAGAGCAGACATACCAAGTTTGATTTGGGTCCAGAGACAGTACAGCAGGTAAGGTGCTTGCCCTGCATGCAGCCAACCCAGGTTCAATCCCTGGCTTCCCATATGGTCCCCCTGAGTCTGCCAGGAATAACCCCAGAGCATCATCGGGTGTGAACCCCTAATCAAAACAACAAAGTTTGACTTTTTGACAAAGGTGCAAAAGTAGATGGGTAAGGGGAGAAAGGGCTTTTACAACAATGGTGGCAGAACAGGCAGGCATGAACTTTTAGCTCACAGAAAATGGACACCCCTGCACAATATGAAATGATGCAACACTCAAGAAAACCAAAAGGTGGGGCTGGAGCGATAGCCCAGCGGGTAGGGTATTTGCCTTGCACGTGGCTGGCCCGTGCCAGCCCGGTTCGATCCCCAGCATCCCATATGGTCCCCCCGAGCACCGCCAGGAGTAATTCCTGAGTGCAAAGCCAGGAGAAACCCCTGAGCATCATCGGGTGTGACCCAAAAAGCAAAAAAAGAAAAAAAAAAGAAAGAAAACCAAAAGGATAAATCCTTGGTATTGAGAATCAGTCAGTCAGCAGAACACGCCTTTCCTGCTCACGACAGCCAGTTCATGAAAACTAGGTGATACTGGGTATGTAGCTCAGTGGTAACAGAACTGCACTCTGGCATGAGGCCTTGGGTTCAATCCTTGGCACCACAATTCATAGTCAAGCTTGAAAACTTCTGCTCTACAAATGCTTCTACTAAGAGGTTCTATCTAAGAGTCAGGGTAAAAGGACAGTGGTCAGGCACTTGCCTTGCATGCACCTGACCCAGCTTTGATCCCTGGCACCATATATAGCCCTCCAAGTGTGGGTGATGGCATCGAGCCACAGGAGGAGGAACGGTGCTGCATCAACAGAGAATGGAGCAGGTGGAGGGCTGTGGCCAACGGTGCCACTTGGGACGCTGAGACATGAGCTGGCGGTGGCCGCGGGATCCCTGTAGGGATGGGGGTGCCTGCCTGGCCTCTCGGGGTCCTGAGAAAAAAATGTGTATGTTGTATTCTGCGTGCACATCCATGCGTGAGTTCTGTTGACTGCGCCTAGGCGTGTGTTGTGTGAGTGTCCATGAGTGCATTCTCTGTGTGTATCCATGTGTTTTCTGTGTGCGTGTCCATTTGTGCATTCTGTGCATGTCTATGCGTGGATTCTGAATGGTGTGCCCATGCATGAAGAATTGGCACATGTGCACGATGCCGGACACCACCTTCACCCAAAGACCCCGACCACAAAATGGGGGAGTAGGGCAGCGAGGGCATGGAGCTGAGCCCGCTACACATGTGGTCACGGCTTGGGTGCATATTCAGGCTCTGAGCAGACAGCAGAAGAACTCCAGGAGGGCAGTACTGCCCAGGCGGGCCACAGTCATACCAACCTTGGGAAGGCACCTCCGTGCTGTTTTCTGCCTCTCCGTCCTCAGCCTGTCCTGGTGCCAGGATCTTTTTCTTCTTGGATTCTACTTCTACAGAGACAGCGGCTAAGGTGAAGAGGAAAGAGTCTGAACTGTTCAGAGAGGCCTATGGGGTTCGGTGCCTCCAACCCCCTCACTCCCCCTAACCCCCCAACAACCTCGGTCCATGGGGTCCTGGGGAGAATGAACCCTGCCCTGCTCTGCCCTGCCCTGCCATGCCCAGCCCTGCTCTGCCCTGCCATGCCCAGCCCACCGCAGCCCAGCACTCTGCTCTGGGCTTTCCTTGGCCCATAAATTCCAAGCCGGACCCACTGACTCAAGGCCATGCTCAGATTCCGAGCTGACCAGCCACGTACCTTCCGAGAGCCTGCGCTCCGCTTGCCTGCAAGGGCCTTCGGCGCCCCGTCCCGGTGGTGCCACCCATTCATGGCCTGCTGGCCTTTCCGCTTCTTCTTCCCTGCCGGGCCGGTGGTCCTGGGGTTGACCTCCCTTCCAGCCTCGTCCTCCTGGTTCAGCTTGCGCTTTCTTGACCTTCTGGCCCTTGCAGTTCTCTTGGTGGTTTTCCAGTTTCAGTTCTTTCTTTTCTTTCTTTCGGTTCTTCTGCCGTTCCTCCTTCCGCTCCCGTTTGTTCTTCTTCACCTCTGTGGGCTTTGCCGCTATCTCATCAGCACTGGAAGAGGATGTCTTGGTAGTGCTGTCCACACGTGGGTGGGCCGCCGGGTCGGGAGGCTTCTGGTGACCATCCAGATCCTTGAGAAGCAAGACCCAGATGTGTCTGTGCATAGGCCAGATACCCCGCAACACTGCACGGCCGCTCAATGACCTGTCTCCAAACTCCCTTTCTGACCACCTCACGGGCCCATGAGGACAGGCAGTGGGAAAGGCGAGCGAGGGAGAAGTGAAGAAGTGAGGCTGTCAACTCCCCTCTGCCAAAAAGCCTTCCCTGGCCTGCAGAAAAGGGGTGCCCAGTGCACACTTGAGGTTCAAGGCCCAGCTCGGTTAGTTTCTAACCAGAGATAAAGGTAGGTTCCTGGATCTGCACAGAACTGACTCCCCCAACACACGGAAATGAGATGGCCATAAGCTAGGTCACAGGACTGAGGGGGCTGGCAGAGGTGCCAGCAGAACCCACACACCCACCACTCATCTCCCGCAGCAGACGGCTCTGCCCAGGAGGCAGCCGGGCTGGCAGGCAGCAAGGACATGTGGAGACGAGTCTGTACTGTGCCTTCCTACTGTGTGCCAGGTCACACCGGCAGTGCTCAGGGGTCACTTCTGGCGGGGCTTGGGGGCGCTTATGGGGTGCTGGGGATGGAACCTGGGTGGGTCACGTGCAAGCAAATGCCCTCCCTGCTGCCTGATGGCTCTGGCTCCTGCTGCCTGATTTCGAAGCAAAGCTCGTGTCATGACTGGGGCCAGGAAGAGATGCCGGGGTTTGCTACCTTTCTCTTAAATCTTCCCTGTTATCCATCAGCCAAGTCCTGCCCACAAATGGAGGCACAGAGGCTCACCAACAAGGATGGCTTCACCTCCAAAACATGCGCCTCCCCCACGTCATCAGCTGTCAGGACCGGGGGACCAACTTACACTGCTGGATGCTTCTGAGACGAGGCTCCACACCTGCTCCAGCACCGCCTCACTGTATACCCGCAGACTGTTCTTCATCCAGTTCTGGAAAGGAAAGAGGAGAATGAGTTGCTCACTTCTGCCACACAGGGGCTGGCAGTGACTGGGGCCTCCCCCACGGTTCTAGCAAACACACACGTACCTGGAATTTTGCCTTTTTCCTGGGCACGTTGTCAAATCCGCTGATTTGCTCTAAGAGTTCCTTCACTTTGGGGCTGACACTGGATCTTTTCATTAACTCATTAATTTTCTACTCCCCACAAAAAAAGTGAGATAAAGCATAAATAATCAATTCACGACACCAAAGTCTCCACGAGACCTCTGGTCGACCTCATACTGGCCACGGCTCTCGCCCAGTTCCAGGACCCTGTCTGAGTTACTGTCTGCTCACAAGGGTGATGGCCCCAGTGGGCCAGCCAGAGCCAGTGGGCACATAAATGAAGCCAAAGGCAACTGAGTGGAAAAGTCAAATTCCCCGGTCGGGTGAAACCTGTATGTAGAACACACACAAATGCCACAAAGGGAAAGTTCAGCAGAGCTGTGGGGTACAAAATCAATTCAAAAATCAAATTTCCGGGCCGGAGCGATAGCCCAGCGGGTAGGGCGTTTGTCTTGCACGCGGCCGGCCTTTGCCGGCCCGGGTTCGATCCCCGCATCCCATATGGTTCCCCGAGCACCGCCAGGAGAAATTCCTGAGCAAAGAGCCAGGAGTAACCCCTGAGCATCGCCAGGTGTGACCCAAAAAGCAAAAAAAAAAAAAAAAAAAAATCAAATTTCCTTGGCACCCCATACGTGCCAGGGATTGAACTGGAGACAGATACATGCAACGTACTTTACCCACTTCCTACTACAGCCCATATGGTCCCCCGAGCTTACCAGGAGTGGCCCCTGAGCGTAGAGCCAGGAGTTACGTACTGAGCAAACTGGGTATGGGCCAAAAACAAACAAAAAGCAAAGCAATCAACTCTACCCAGAGATCTGTAGGTTCAATGACACTTCCCCGCCCCGCCATCAAGACCTTAGTGACATTTTCTCACCCCCACCCCTGAACAGAAAGTTCCATCCCAAAATTCACATGGCACCTCAAGGAACCAAGGAGCCAAAACAATTCCTTTTTCTGGTTGGTTTGTTTTGGGGCCACACCAGTAGTGCTCAGGGGTTACTTCTGGTTCTGCACTCAGAGATCACCTCTGCTGGGCTCAGGGGACAACATGGGTTGCTGGGGATGGTACTCAGGTTGGCCATGTGCGAGGGCAAGTACCCGACCTGCTGTACTACAGTCATGGCAGAAGCCACAACAATCTTAAAAAAAAAAAAAAAAAAAAAACCAAAGTCAGAGGTATCCCACTTTGATCACAAATCTTGACGCACGCACGCACGAACATAAGCACATACGCACACACACACACACACACACACACACACACACACACACACACACACACACACACACACACACCACCCCCAAACCTGCGCTGAGGTAACAGGTTGACCACCCACTGCATCCTGCCCCTGGTTTTCCTGCTCAGCCTCCATGTGTCCTCAGACATGGGCCTCTGCGATACCCCTACACCGGGCCCCCCCATTCTTCATTCTCCAGGGAAAGCAGGAGAGAGGCAACCCCCTGAGCGACCTGGGGCCTTACCTGCAGCCAGGCCTGCTGTTTAACATCGCCTTTGTGGGTTTTGCCTTCGTAACCTTTGCCGCCATACTTCTGATCTTCGCTGATACATTTCACGTGGTTCTTATAGTCATCCCCCTTCAAGGACAAAAGAGAGTGTCAAACCAGGGTGGGAGGCGCTGTCCAGGTCAGGCCACTCACAGCATAGCTCAAGCACCTGCTTGAGTGGCCAAGGCTGCTGCACAGGCAGAGCCGGACCATCCCCACCTCCTTTATGCTCCCCCTTGACCTCTGCAGAGATTGAGTAAGTCCAAGGGCTCCAAGACACCTCAGCTCTGAGTGAGTCCGTCCACTCTGGGGTCTGTGCAGCTGGCTCTGCTGGCACACCCCTTGTCATGAGCCCCCACCCCCAAAGGCACAGGGCCCTGGTTAGCACTAGGTTGTGGAGCATGGGAGGCCTAGTGTTATAACTGGGAAGCTAAGACTCATTCATTTGCCTGAATGGGCCAGAACATACCAGAAATCTTTGCCGCAGTCGATGCAGGAAAGGCACTCGCAGTTCCGGCACACAGTCACATGCTTCTCCACCTGAACTTTCTTCACGGATTCGCCACACGCATTGCACGTAAAAAATACCATTTTCAGCTAAACGTTCGCCTCTGCTTCACAAGAGGCTTGAAGTCTTGCCCTACAAAAATGTTAAAGGGAAACGAAGACCAGTGTCACAGCAAGCTGGTTTTTGCTCCTGGCAGAGGCCCCAGAGCCAACTTCCCTCACAATCTCATCAGAAAACAGCTCCCAGGGCGAGGAGGAACCGCTAAGAGTTGGTGCAAATTCTTTGCTTGCTGGAGGCCAGGTTTGAGCCCTCACACCACACAGTGCCCAGTACCAGGATGTACTGGTACAGTACAGAAGCGAGCTTCAAGCATGGAGCATGGATGGGTACTCGAGCCCTTCGCAGGCACGCAGAGGCCTAGTGCTGTCTCACCACACTTGCTGCTACAGATCATGTCTGTGTTTTGTTTCTGGGCCACACCCACACAGCTCAAGGATGCTGGGGTAGAAGCCGGTCAGCAGTATACATACAAGGCAAGTGCCTTCTCCGTGGCACTATCTCTCAGGCCCTCTTCCATTACTGAGAGGGAGAGCAGGGGAGGAGGATTCCAGAAGCTTCTAAGACCTGGCTGGATGACTCGGCCATGGGTGGGCAGGAAACAAAAAGTCCTAAACCCAAGGCCGAAGGAGGGAGGCCGGGAAGGATGGAGAGTCTGTGTGACAAGGGCTCCCCTGGGGCTGCCTCCCAGCGTAAACAGCAACTCAGAGGGGACAAGAGCCCCCGGGAGCTGCCTCTCCAGCCACACCCACCTGCCCTTCTATTTGAAGCTCACTTAGGAGCTGGTGTGGACCAAGAAGACAGAACAAGGTATTTGCATTCTTTGGGGTGACCCTGGTGCTCAGAGCAGCAGACCCGTTATCTTCCTCCACTGACTCCCATGGGGGAGAAAGAACAAACACGGAGTCCCTCGGGTATCTTAGTCTTGGTGCAGGGGATAACGGCTGAGCATAAATGCTACAAGCTTCCAAAGACAATCCCGCCCTCCCTCCCTCGGAGACAGACATTCATTATTTCCAAGCTTCCCTTGACTGGACAAACAGGGAAGCTTCCAGCCCAGCCAGCCGCATCCTTGGTACATTCGTTAACATTCTCCAGGAAATGGGTCAGAGCAACAGCATAAGGAGTAGGGGGCTTGTCTTGCATATAACTGACCCAGGTTCAATTCCTAGCATCCCATGGTCCCCCAAGCACCACCAAAAGTGATCCCTGAGCACGCAGGGGTGGCCCAAAAACAAAACAAAACATTAAAAAAAGAAGTTTCTGTTCTGTGGCTGGTCCGAACTGTACAAGGACAACCCCTAGACAAGGACAAGGAGCATGGAGGGCAGGTATGGAGGCTGAGGTGAGGGCAGCAAGGGCAGCGCTGGGCTGGGAAGAGGTCATCCCCAACCCCCTCTGAATGAGGCTCGAACCCTGGAGCCAAGCTGGAGGCTGCACGTGCCCACTGAAATCTGCTTTCCTATAAAACGCGTTGACTGGGCTATCCCAGAGCACTGTGGGAAGATGAATACCACTCACGGCATCTGGCTACATAAAGACTTCCTGTCACCTTCCAAACCCATGCTCCTTTATACCCTCACCACCCACCATCGTAAGTAAAGCTCTCCAGCCTCCCTGCCAGAGCCTATACAGACCCCTAGGCCCTGGAAACAGGACCCAAGACTTGATTTTAATGCGGAAACATAAGTTTTATAATCTCTATTTTCCTGTATTTTATATTATTTCATCTTTTTCACAAAAGCCATCTATTCCATTCTTAAAGTATTCTCTATTGCATCCACACTCCCTCAAACCCCATCCACACGTCACTCCCAGCAAGTACTGTCACCTCTCAGCTTCCCGTTCTCTCACCTGAGGAACAATAGGTCAGGCCAGGGCCAGAGGAACAGCACAGTGGGTAGGGTACCTGCCCCTCACGCTCTGACCTGGTACTGCATATGGTCCCCCGAGCACAGAGCCAGGAATCAGCCCTGAGCACTGCCAGGTGTGGCCATGCAGCACAAGTCCAATACAGGTATGAGCCAAGTAGCAGGCTCTGATAGCTGGGAGCACTCTGGTTACTTCTCCCACAATGGCCCAGTGAGAAAGTGGGCCGCCTTGTCAGGCCTGAGAGGACTGGGCAGCCACAGGAACACAGGAGCAGCAGGTGGTGGATCCGCCTAGGAGTGAGTCCCTTCTCTCCAACACTGCAGCACCTGGTCTGCATATGCCTTGGGCAGTTCATATTCTGGTACTTCTGTGCCCTTCTGAGGCACAGGAGTAAGGCTTGAGGCCTTACTCCTCTTCAGCCCTCCCACCCCCCCATACATATCAGACCATCAGAGCTTCACCCAATCTTGGGGCAGGTGGGTCCAAAAAACCCTGAACAGGGTGCAAGAGAAGGACTTGGGGGGGTCCACGCTCATCTCCACCCTGATTAAAGGCCAGGCACCATCAGGCACATCCCACAGGGCCTGAACCCACGCTCTTTGCAAAAACCTTAGATACGTATAGGTCCACCTCTGTGCACGCAACCAACAAGCAAACAGGCTGGGAGAGGCTAGGTCATGTCTCCCCCACTCCCACACTCCCAGGAGGTGGCAACTTATACAGCACCGAAGGAATAACCATCGCTGCAAGCCCACCCGCGTGCATATACCAGACACTGGGGTTGGGGAGCCAGGGGCCACCCGCAGGGCAGTCAGCCCTGCAGACACACACACCACACACCTCCCTCCTCCTGTGTGCAGGACTGGAGCGACAGGGAATCCCGACACTTGTCTGAGAAACCCCGCACACCATCTCGTACAAGATTCAACGGGATTCAGCGGATCGACCGGGAAAAGGAGACCGGCTTCCCCCACGCCGCACCAAGCAGTTCGGTGCGCCCCCGAGTCCCCTATTCCTGAGTTCTGTGCCCTGCATGCACCAGGAGACTCCTAAGGATGGAGACCCCGAAAGAAGCCCAGGATAAAAGGGGAGGGGTCGCCCCGGCGAGGGCTTTTCCTAGGAGAAAGGGTCACCAGGACTTCCCAGGCGCCAGGGCACCTCACGGAGCTGAGCGGACCTGCTGTGTCCATGTGCACGGCGCGGGCACCACACCTGGACGCCTCTCCCCAGGGGCCCCACCTCCAGGGCCGGACATTTGCAGCGGCGCTTCTCACCTGGACGACAGCACCCGCCAACGGTTTCCACCCGCCGCTGGGAGCACGTGGAAGGGCCACCTCCAGCTCCGCGCCGCCGCCTCCACCTGCCGCCGCCACTGCCGCCCGCCGCGGAACCCGCTTCCGAGGGCCCCGCACGCGCCTGCGCAGCTCCGCCCCCAACCCGCCCGTGACGGAAATGACGCCAACGGAAACCAGGGGGCGAGTCCGGCCGGCCGAGGGGGCGTTGTCGGGATGCTACCGCTGCTGGGTGAGCTGCGCTGAGGGGAGCGAGCAGCGGCGGAGCTGGACGCGGCCTCCCGAGGTAAGGCGGTCGCCGGGCGCGGAGATGGAAGCGCCTCGAGAGCCGCTGTGGGGAGGCCGGAGCCAGGGGACCCGGGCCCGCACCGTTGGGGCCTCACTGCCCCGCGGCCCTGTCACCGCCGCCAACGCGCGGAACCCGAGGGAGGCAGCTCTCTTGCTGTGGCGGCGCCGCGGCGGGCCCGGCCACCACTGGGGGGGCCGGCGGACGTGAGAGCCGGGACTTAGAGACCATGCGGAACCCTCGTGGGGGCCGAGAAATGCTCCGGGAAGGGCCCAGAGCCGCGAGGCCCCAGCTTCCATCTCCGCGGCGCAGCGATGCCCCCACCTCTCCTCGTCCGTTCCCCCTCCACCCCCCAACCCCGCCCAGAGCGCTCCCCTGAGCTGCTCCCGGTGTGGCTTCTCCTCACACCCCAATAGAAAAGCCTCTTGTGGGAGTGGGATCCTCGGGAATGTTTCCCGGAGCCTCATGGCTCTGCCAAGAAGGCGAACTTTTTCCTGTGCTCGGCCACCTCAGGCAAACGTCGTTGAACTCTTCAGGTAGAGGGAAAAGCAGGCGGTGTCTCCCCGTGGCAGGACAAGCCCAAGTGTCAACCCCCTTTGGCTCATCTGTGGGCGCAGCCCCTCCTTCTGCCACTTAGTTCTCACAGTGCCATCCAGGGTTCCTCTCCTTGTCGACCCCGTTTCTCTTGGGAAACGATGGGAGCAGGGTTTTCACCCCAAGGTTGCAAGCTAGTGGCAGGGTAAGTGATCATCTCTTTCAAGACCCATCTCTGGACATAGCCACATTCCAGGGCACCGGTGTTAAGGTTTTCATCCCATCACCCACTTGAGTCCATGACAGGGAATTCACCGTTTCGACAGAGAAAGGAGGGTTCTTTACCTCCTAGTAGAGGTGTCTGCTTCTAAGATCACTTGATTAGTTCTTTCTGTTAGAACTTTGGGTTTTATCCCTTTCTTCAGGGGGTATTCCTGCACCCTTCTCCACAGTCAGTTGGCGTCCCCCCTGTTGTAGATCTTTTCTATGGCACTGTGCTTGGTTTGCCTCCTGAGTGACAAGGTGTAGGGACCTGGATCTGAGTAGGTCACCCTCATGGATGATGAGGTCTAGGAACTGAATCTCAGTGGATCACTGTTATACCCGCAGTGCTGGGCATGCAGAGTGGGCACCCTGCAAAGTGAAATGGATGGTGGGGAAGGCATGTCATAGCCTGCTGAGGACAGTGAGTTCTTGTGAGCTCTGGAGTTGCCACCCTGGGTTGAAATTGAAGTCTGGATCTTCATGCTTCCTGAATCTCCCCTAGAGCTAGGACCATCCCAGCAGTACATGGTCAGGTTTGTACCTGGCAAAAACCAACCCTAGAACTATGACTTACAGACTCCCAGTTTTCAGGGTCATGCCTGGTGCAGGCTAGCCAGTTCCAGCCACATCACGGAGAATGGTTTTCTGTTGCAGGTGGGGCTCAGGGAGTCATGATGTACCTGGTCTTAGGTAGGGAGGGCTAGAAGGCTGTGCACAGAGAGCATCTCTCCCTATTCTTCAGTGGGATCTGCATGGACAATGGGAACCCTCCAGAGCATTGCCTGAGAGGAGACCAGCTTCACCTCCTGCAGCCCCCAAGACACCAGTCTGCACATGTTTGGTGGGAGAAGGTCTAGCTCAACTACTCAGCCAGGCAGTCTTCCACCCATCTAAAGCCTCTGTCTTGCATCTGTGTTGTGTCTGCTTGTAGTGGTTGGCAATTAAATGAGTGAGTGTGTCAAGGAGTTAGAACCATGCCTGGCACATAGGAAGCATTTGATAAATATTATCGTGGTTATTCCCAGGACACATAAGACATAGTAAGTATGCTGTCTCTATTGCTGAAGTTTGCTTGATGCCTGGGGATGAGTACTAGGTTAACTTTGTGAAGCAGTTGGACACTTTTATTAGTATAGACAAGTAGTCATGATAAGCTGCAGAGCAGCTCATAACTCTCCATATCTCAAAAAAAAAAAAAACCTCTCCATATCTCTTCTGTAGGAGTTGAAAATGTTTAATGTACCTTTACAGTTTTTGCTGCATTTTAACATTCATGTCTCTGGAGGAAAGTTTTGTTTTGATACTTTATTTCTCATGGGAGGTAACAATCATTAAAGCATTGCTTAGGATTTAGGAACTAGGATTTAAATCCTGCCTTTGAAATGTGAGTTAAGTTATTGAAATTTTCTTAATTTCAATGGTGATAATAGGGCTCATGAAGAAATAATTTGAATTAATGTATTATGCTGTGCTAAGTATAGTACACGGCTTGGGGTCATGGTCAGTAAATGCTGGCTGATGTGTATAGACCCCAGTAGCCTGCAGGGAGTGTAAGGAAGGAGAAGACTCTGTCATTTGACTGTTGAGTGAGGAATTAAGGTGGATGTGCCCCATTGCCTGCCCATGCTTCCCCCTCTGTGCTCATTTGCAGCAATGTACCCAGTGATCCCAGTGTTTCAGTTCTCTTAGCTCAGGACCTCTATAGTCCCATTTTCTTGGAAGCTTTCTCGCCCCACCCCAGATACCATACCAGGATCCCATGTTCTGAATATTCACAGTGATGCTTTCCACTTTCTGTAGATGGGGAATCAGTGTAGAATATAGAGCTAAGGCCAAGCTGACTGGGAATGAATTAGGAAACTTTTGAATGATGGTTGCTGTTAATGAGAGATTTCTATTGGTCAGAGACGAGATAAGACTTTGAGAACAAGACGTGTATTTATTAAATTTTAATAATTATCGGCTGGAGGGCCAATGCTCTCATTTCAGCAGCTGACAGTTTATACAATGACCCCAACTTCTTATATACCCAACAGCATCAAACAACAGCACAAGCTAGAGTCAAGGGTACGTAGTTTTACACTAAAAAGGCATTCCACATGATTAGCATAAGGGAGGCAGACAGTTAGAGGGAGACAAGCAGGTGGAAGCCAAGCCGGTAGGGTGTGCTCTCAAGGCAAGATGGAGAAAAGACAAGAGGTCTGGCAGGTTGCACATTTAGCCGTCCTGACTAGCTCAAGATGACAAGATCTTATTTGGTTCTGCTATAGACAGATCACAGGGAAAACCTGTTTCTGTCTGCATCCCAGGCAGCATTCATTAGACTCCACTCCTATCTTTGACTAGCTACAGCCAACAAGGAGATGCAACGCAGGGAAATGATCCAAGATAGCAGGGTCCATTGCTTTGTGGAGACACTGTCGCCAGGGAAGCTCATATCCTATCTTTCTTGGGAGACAGCCTGTCAGGAAACCCTGTGTATCTGTCTACAGTATCCATCAGACCTTAGCATATCCTTTAATCTGCTTTATGCCAACAGGTTGCAGAGAAGTAGGGATTTCAAACTGGCATTCCAAGTTGTAGTTTCAGATATAGGTGTGGTCTACTTACCATAAGAGAAGACTGAGTAGATATAGTTGTCAAGGGAGAAGAGGGCCCAAGTACTAAGATGTTTGGGGGCAACAGGGGAAAAAAAGAGACAGCTTAACTCTGGAGCAGACCAGCAGAGCCTGCAGTGAAAAAGGAATTGGATGGAGGCTGCCAGACTGTGTAGGAAAGTGGTCCTGAGGAAAGGTAGTTTGGGTGCATGTGCCTCGGGAACAGTTGGCAAAGTGCACTTAAGCGAATTTGTGAGTGACCTTGAAAAAACTTGGAGATAGGGGCTGGAGCTAGAGCCCAGTGGGTAGGGCATTTTGCCTTGCACATGGCCAACCTGTGCCAGCCTGGGTTCGATACCTGGCATCCCATATGGTCTCCTGAGAACCGCCAGGAGTGATTCCTGAGTGCAGAACCAGGAGAAACCCCTGAACATTGCCGGGTGTGACCCCCAAAAAAAAAGAAAAAAAAAAAAAAGAAAAAACTTGGAGATAGATACAGAGATTCTTAACAAAATAATAGCAAACTGAATCCAGCAAATCACCAAAAAGATTATACACAATGACCAAGTGGAATTCTTCCTGGCGATGCAAAGATGGTTTGACATTTGTAAGTTAATCAGCATGATAGTATCAGTATATGAAAATTTCTTTGATCATGTCAAAAGGTGCAGAAAAAGCATTTGACCCATTCATGATAAAAAAATCTCTCTAAAGAATGAGAATTGAAAAGACTCTCCTGGGGCCGGAGCGATAGCCCAGCGGGTAGGGCATTTGCCTTGCACGCGGCTGGCCTGTGCTGGCCTGGGTTCGATCCCGGCATCCCATATGGTCCCCGAAGCACCGCCAGGAGTAATTCCTGAGTGCAGAGCCAGGAGAAACCCCTGAGCATTGCTGGGTGTGACCCAAAAAGAAAAAAAAAAAAAAAAAGAAAGAAAAGAAAAGAAAAGACTCTCCTCAGTGTAGTCAGAGCCATTTACCACAAGCCTGCAGAAAACTATACTCAATGGAGAAAAATTAAAGACTTCCCTTTAAGATCAAGCACAAGACAAGGTTGCGCATATCACCACTTTAATTCAATATAATCCTAGAAGTACTTCCTATGGCAGTTAGACCAAAAAAAAAAAGAGAGATTAAGGGCATCCAGATAGGAAAATAAGTCAAGTTCTCAGAGACTATTTGAAAATGACATGACTCTATATTTAGAAACCCCGAAGACTAAAAATGCTCCTTGAAACAATAGATTTGTGTAGTGAATGGCAGTCTTCAAAATTAACTTGTAAAAGCCCAAGGCTTTCCTATATGCAAATAATGAAATAGAAGATAGAGAAATGAGAAAAACAATCCTTTATATATAGTTGTGCCTCAGAAAAATCTAGTACCGGGAACCAGTTTAACCAAAGAGGTGAAAGACCTATACAAAGAAAACTACAAAATACTACTTAAAGAAAGGACACAATGGGACTGGAGCGATAGCCCAACGGATAGGGCGTTTGCCTTGCATGCAGCCGGCCCATGCCAGCCCGGGTTCGATCCCCGGCATCCCATATGGTCCCCAAGCACCGCCAGGAGTTATTCCTGAGTGCAGAGCCAGGAGAAACCCCTGAGCATTGCCGGGTGTGACCCAGAAAGCAAAAAAAACAAATCAAAAAAAAAAAAAAAAAGGAAAGAAAGGACACAAGGAAATAGAAATATTCCCTGCCCATGGATAGGAGGATCAACATCATTAAAATGGCAAT
Organism: Cryptotis parvus; assembly: GCA_021461705.1. Lineage (NCBI taxonomy): Eukaryota > Metazoa > Chordata > Mammalia > Eulipotyphla > Soricidae > Cryptotis > Cryptotis parvus. Next base: position 2,007 of record JAJIBD010006575.1, on the reverse strand, counting down.
ACTGGGCTGAGAGATAGCCCAGCGGTAGAGCGTTTGCCTTGCACGCGCCGGCCCATGCCGGCCTGGGTTGATCCCCAGCATCCCATATGGTCCCCCGAGCACAGCCAGGGAGTAATTCCTGAGTGCAGAGCCAGGAGTAACCCCTGAGCATTGCCGGTGTGACCCAAAAAAGCAAAAAAAAAAAAAATAAAAAAATAAAATAAAATGGCAATACTCCTCAAAGTACTTTATTGATTCTGTGTAGCTCTTACTATAGGAACAATCACTTGATCACTTGACATCCCTTTATTCATCGATTTGTTCCAGAAGATATGCTGATCCAGAATTTCACAGACATGGGGCAGAGCTGCTACCAGCTCTCCCTGTGCCAGCCACTCACGAGGCACCCGGGAGGGGATGGCGGTTCTAGTCCTGGCCCGCCATCCTTGCAGAGCCTCGCAACAAGCCAGACGACTTCCCTCGACTCCATGAGGGCCACCATTTTCCACATCCGGACCTCCCTCTCGTCAGAACTCCATCCAGCAGACGAACCTATCACAGCCCGGCTCTCACGGCCACTTGCAGCCACATGGTTCATCAATAAATGCTGTATTTATAAGTGACTACCAGAGTATGCCACCCACATGGCAAGCCTGGCAAGCTGCCCGTTTTGTATTTGATATGCCAAATACTAGTAACAATTATGTTAGGTCATTCCCATGACCTAATATAATGATTTGAGGCTCTTTATGTTCCGCTTATACAAAAGAGAGTGCCTCAAGTATCTGAGCAAGTTTTGGATTATCTAATGAAGATTTGGAAGAACTTAGGTCGCTATCCTGATGAACAGCTAACTCCTGAAAATATGCCATTAATTTTTTTTTTTTTTTTTTTGCTTTTTTGGGTCACACCCGCGATGCTCAGGGGTTACTCCTGGCTCTGCACTCAGGAATTACTCCTGGCGGTGCTCGGGGACCATATGGGATGCCGGGATCGAACCCAGGCCGGCACAGGCCGGCCACGTGCAAGGCAAACGCCTACCGCTGGCTCGCCTGGCCCCCAATATGCCATTAATTTTGAGGGATATAGGAATGCGAAAAATGGGGCGCCGGTTACCTAATTTGCCTTCTCAGAGCAGAAATAAAGAAACCCTTGGCAGTGAGTCAGTTTCAAGCAATGTGATTGATTATGGGCATGCAAGCAAATATGGCTACACAGAAGATCCACTTGAAGTGCGTATTTATGATCCTGAAATCCCAACTGAGGAAGTTAAGGATGAATTTCCATCAGAGCAGAACATTTCTTCATCTGTTGCCACTCAAAATGTGATCCGTAATTCTATATTTCTTGAAGATGTATTTCGCCCCATGGACTTTCCCAATGAGTCCAGTAATCACACGTTTTTCCCAACTAAGAGTGGAACTAAGATGTCAGGCTTATGCTCTTCCAGAGGACACTCAGTCCTTGAACCTGTAAAATCCTCCAGTCAATCCATTAGCCAAACAGTTAACCAGACAATGAGTCAGTCTTTGAATCCCTCCTCCTGTGAACCAGCAGTCATTTTCATCAGAAGCCGTTTCATCTGTAAGCCATCAAGATCGAGCCCCTCGTGAACCTGTGGTTAAGTCATCTAATGTACATGGATCATCAGGAGGAAGTAAAAAGAATTACCGATCAGAGGCTGACAGTCCATTTCAGTCACCCTTTGGGATTGTGAAAGCATCGTGGTTACCAAAGCTTTAACACGCTGATGCCCAGAAGATGAAGAGACTTCCTACTCCCTCTATGATGTATTATTACTATGCAGCATCTCCAAGAATATTTCCACATTTGTGTTCTCTGTGTAACGTAAAATGTAGTCACTTGAAGGATTGGATTCAGCATCAAAATACGTCTACTCATATTGACAGCTGCCGCACAATTACGTCAACAGTAAGAACAATTTTTGCATTTTCAGAGGATGCAAATTTACAGAATAGTTAATATTCATGTTTACAGGCTGTGAAGAGTTTTAGTGTGATACTATGT
>JAJIBD010006574.1:0-42148 GCA_021461705.1 Cryptotis parvus | reverse complement strand
AAAATTAAGAACAGTTGAATATTTCTTAGTAGGGCAGAAAAGCCTTGGAGCATTCATTGTGGCAGATGGCCCTCCATTCAGTAGACTGCCTCCTATTGAGTAATTGATTTATTCTTCCCATGTTTCTCTATTCCTATTCTATTGGAATATTCTCTATTCCAATTTCCTCCTATTAAAATCTTTCTACTTAGGCTTCCTGGAACTAAATGCTCCAAACTAGAATACAGTATTTGCTATCTAAAGAAACCTGTTCTGTGAAATAGCATGCAATATTCTGTCTTGTTTTCTCACTAAGCCAGACACCCACCATGATGCTCTCCACACTGAGCACCCAAGACTACTATTATTTGAGTATCAGAGTCTTTTGTGAGTCCGGATACAGCCTCAGCATCTCTCAGTGCGGCCCTGGAACCACTTGATTGGATTTGGTGGCACGATGCTGCCATCCCACTGGAGTGCTGTCGAGGATCATCCTTTCCTGAAGGTGGCTTGTGATCAGAACCCTGACAGGTGCTCCAGGCTGGACCCCACCCTCTGGCTGTCAGTGGGCAGCACCATTAGCAGGAAAACAACCCTTACCTCGGCCCTCCACTTTCCAGAGCTGCAATCCCAAAAGATGATCTATCACTTAATGGACTAAATTCCAATGTCTCTTCATTTCTTCCTTTCATTGCATCAAATGAGCATTTAACTTACTTACTCACCTCCTACGACAAGTTTTTATGTTAAGTCCCACTTACTTGCTTCCCACACAGGCACTGTACCAAATGTATAATGTACGATTGGTACCAATGTACAATCTACCAAAACAACGTGAATTCTTTTTAAAACTTTGACTTACCACTGTCAGGATGAATTTAGTGCCTTTCTAAGCAAAACAATTTTTTTCTTCTTTGCTGATTTCATAGAACTGTCCTAATATACTCACCAGCAGTTACCAACTTCAAAAAAAAAAAAAACTACATCATTCCTTGTTGTTGTTGTTGCAAGGAATATCAGCCAGTACTACAAGCACCTGTTTAAACCAGAATGAGCTTTGGCTACACCCACCAAGGGGTGGGGGGGCATTGTGTAAACTGGAGCACATCTCAGGGACAGGAAGCAGAAGAGGGGAGCTCTGAAGTCACTGCTCAGAGAAAAGGGGCTACTCAGAGGACTCAGCTCGAGACGTTTGTCATTTGTGACATGCCTGGGGAGTGACGGCAGAATTGCAGTGAAGCCCAGGCGAGGCCGTGGTTAGGAGAAACTTCTAGTAAAATGAATCCCAGACCTATCTACTCTCTACAGCCCTTCACAGCACTCAGGTGGGTGCTGGCTGCCGGCCTCCGAAGGCTACCGGCCAGACTGTACACGGAGCTGGGAGCTGCCTGACCCTGCTCCATCTTCCAGGCAGCTCTGCCCCCAGAGTCAGCGCTTCTCAGATTCGGGAAATGGGGAGACCCACTTGGAATCTTTAGTGCCATCATTTGAGTTCCCTGGAGCAAAGGACTTTTTTGTGGTTGTCTCTAAACGAAGTCCCTTGTCTGTCTCCCCTCTGGTCTCGGTCCTGTGCTTCTCCTGCTCCCTGTGCTGGTCTCTGCCCAGGACCCCTCCTTGGATTGAGCGAGTTACACAGAGATGGGAACAAGACCCACTATGGAAGCTAGCAAGCGCGAGACAGTAAAACACGTACCTCATGGTTTCTGGTCCTGTCTCTTCCTAAAAGGCACCATTTTATGTCCCGAGGCACCAAGCCACAGCATCTACAGAACTTTGGGGAGAGGAAGATTGTATATGGCTGGTTTCCCCACACCACCGGAGAGGGCTGATGGGGGAAAAGCTGGTTTCTGTGGCTCTTCCGCCAGGCACATTCACAGAAGGAAGAGAAGGCGTCATTTCCCGTGGGTTTCCTCTCCTTGAGTATTCCCTGAGCCTCGGCAGGGGATCGCTACTTTCCTGTGCCTTTCCTGCTACCCCCAATAGCATCTCCCGTGCTGGGGTGCCCCCCACTCAGCATTACCCCAAGGGAAAGGGGGGAACATGAAATCCCACCGTCCAGGAATAACATTGGTAAGCTGAGAGTGGAATGATAACCATCACAAGGGGGTGACAGGTCAGCCGAACTAGGGGCTCCTTCTGGCTCTGTGCCCAGCAGTCACTCCTGGCAGTACTTGGGAGAACCACATGCAGTGCCAGGGATCAAGCCAGATTGGGCGCATACCAAACAAGATCCTGAATCTCTTCATTATCTCCCTGGCCCTAAAGCATCATTTTATTTTATTTTTTTGCTTTTTCAGCCACACCTGGCAATGCTCAGGAATTACTCCTGGTGGTACTCAGAGGACCATATGGGATGCCGGGGATTGAACCGGGTGGGCCGCATGCAAGGCAAACGCCCTACCCACTGTGCTATTGCTCCAGCCCCAGCATCGCTTTTAGATGGTCTGCTTTTCAGCCAAGCCAGCGTCGCATTGGCCAGAGGAACGGAAAGCAACATGCATCAGAAAGCGCCACAAGGAATATTCATATCCATTTATTTAAGAGAATACCTGTAAACTCACATCTGATAAGGCACATTGTTCCATTCCCACAGAGGGAGACAGACACAATGAAGGGTCTTCCTGACACAAGGCCAAGGGCACACAGTAGAGGATGGGGGACGGGCCTGATTCCCCTTTCTTCGTGGAGCTACAGATGGCCCCTTCCAGTTGGCCACTTCCGGCCCCGCGCATTATAAGCCTTCTCTGAAAGCAGTGCAACTTTAAAAAATGAAGTCCTCGTGAGTTTTTGGTCATTGGAGAAAATGGGGAAAAAAAAAACTTGGAGTATTCAGTCCTCCAGCATAATGTTCCGTATCCTCAAGAATTCACAGAGCAACACATTCAGACCAAAGCCGTGGCAGTATCTTTAGTCCAGTCCAAAACCCAGAGATGAAGCCCCAGGGCAATAGGACTGGTAAGAAACTTAGTCACGCCTGCCTGAGCAGGAGCCCAGAGGCTGCCAGGCTAGGTGACAGGGTCCTTCTGTAGGGAACTGTCGGGAGTAATGATAGCTACATATAATTAATATACCGACACCCGTGTGTACCACTGGTGGCTCATACTTGGGTATCCCATCAGGCACCAAGTGCCAACAGAAATCGCCACTCGTGCCAAAATATCACATTACACTTTAATTACTTTTTTTCAGGGTGGTGATCAGGGGAACACCTGGAAGTACTTAGGGCTTATTCCTGGCTTTGTGCTTGGGGGATTGCTCAAGGAGTCATCAGTAGTGCTGGGGATCGAGGCCTGGGAGGGCCGCAAGCAAGGCAAATGCCTTCCCCCTCCAGTGGGCTCACTCCAGCCCTCCGTATTGAGTGGAGCATTATCAATGACCAGATGGTGAAAGCACAATGACAGCGCCAGCATCGATGTGTTAAAACCACACAATAGTGTGATCCCAAACTCAGTTGTCCTCAGATTTAGGAGAGGGATTATTGCTCAGTTATTCTCAGCAAAAAAAAAAAAAAAATGCAAAGCATTCAGAAGGTACTGAACCCATTCATTCTCCCGGTAGGAGGCTAGAGAAGGGTTTGCACACAGGAAAGACATATTGGTAAAATGGACCATCACCAGTTCAGGAGAAGCAAGGGCCCTGCACGGTGTCCCCCCCCCACCCCCCCAGGGGAAGACTTTCTCCAGGATCATGTTCATAATGGAATTGGCTCTGTTCCTCCTGAATCACCGGTTTGACAGACTTCACTACCGTGACATGCAGCCTGGAGGAGAGCTCCCGCAGTTCTGGGACACTGACGTCTCTGAACACGAAGTGCGCAATGGAGATCACCATGTTCTGGGCTCTCTTATGGGAGCACGCTGTAGTTCTGGGCTTGTTTCCCCCCAGTTTAGGGAAGAGGTAGGTAGGTCATCGGCAACAAAAAGCACAGAGGAAACACTTCAGGAGACCAAGGAGAGGAAGAAGGACGTCAGTGATGTGGGTTCACGTAGCATTCACACGAATAACATCTGCTCAAGACTTAACGGACGCTCATCACCACAGCTCAGCACCGCACGAGAGGCTTCCTGGGGCCGCGGAGCGGGCATCCTGAGGGCTTGGCAAGGGGCACCAACAACAAACTGTCCTGAGCTCCTGTTCAGGAACAGGCTTTCCTGAGGCATCCATTTCTCCAGGTGTCCAGAGGACACCAGAGCCAGTATCAACACTGGACAGGATTCACCTAGAGTGCATGGCTTGTCCTTTGGGAACAAGATAGAACACATAACGAACAGAGTTCAAATGTGGGTGGAGGGCAATTAAAAAAATAATTATTATTAAAAATGGGGTTTTAGAGGGTCACGCCCATCACAGAGGGAAGAAACGAGGCCCTGCCGTCCAGCTCATGTGTCCTTCCTAACAGTTAAGTGATTTGCATTGCTCGCTTCATCCAAATGCAGGTTTTTCTGGCTGAATTTTTTTAATGAGGGTTCCGGGGGACCAAGGCCACTAAGGCGATGGCCAGCAGCTTCAAGATAGTTTCCCAGGAGAACACAGCGTCCAGGGAGGTGAGGGTGGACAGGATGGAACCCGTCTGCACACAGATGAAATTGTATGCGGGATCAAACCTGGAGGAAGACAAGGGAAAAAGTCCATTACCAGGGAAGGAAAATTAACAACGACCCTTTAGAAACTTCCATGGGGGAATTCACCTCAAGGACCTGAGGTCCCCCTAACTTCTGAGCCGACAGAGGGGCCTCTTTCCTCCTTCCCCTCCTTACTTCACTTTCCAAGTCTTTCTACTTTAGCTTTATAGTATACTTTATACTATAGCTTTATACTTTATACTATAGCTACTTTAATTCTAGTTTTGGGGCCACACCTGGCTATCCTCAGGGCTCACTCCTGGTGGTGCTCCAGGGGCCAGCTGGGGTCAGCCCTGTGCAGTGCAAGATCCTAACTTTTGTGCTATCTCCCGGCCACCAAGTACTCGTGTAACAAAAGGACTTGAGATGATTTACAAGGTTATTTCTAAAAACTCAATAGGAAAAATAAAATGAAGAATAGAAATGTAAGTCGGGCAGTACAGTTTGGGGGTAGGGGAGATAGTACAGCAGGTAGGGCATTTGCCTTACACATGGTCAACCTGGGTTCAATCTCTGGCATCCCATCAGGAGTGATCTCTGTGTGCAGAGCCAGGAGAAACCCCTAAACATCTCAGGTATTGCCACCCCACCCCATGCCCGAAACATAGTAATAATAGGTAAAGTTTGGTTCTAAGCATCCCACTATTCAGTAAAGAGAAGTACCCACATTGTGACTTAGTGAGAATTGAAACAACCTCTCATGTGCTGTAATGTCTGAGAAATCATCAAACCCACTGGGGCTCCCAAAAAGTTTGAGTGGTGGCTAACTGTTAAAAAATACTCAGCTGGATGGCAGAGATACCTGAGGGCACTGAATTAGCCAGGTCTGGGTCTGGCAGAGCTAGAGGAATGGCATTGAAAGTCTCACCCAGGGCAAGGCCGATAGCACAGCGGATAGGGCATTTGCCTTGCATGGAGGCCAACCTGAGTTTGATCCCCAGCACTCCATATGGTCCCGTGAGCACCACCAGGAGTACTTCCTGAGTGCAGAGCCAGGAGTAACCCCTGAGAATTACTGATGTGACCCAAAAATTTTTTTTTAAAATTTAAAAATGAAATACTCTCCCAGCACAGAGCTGGTAGTAAGCCCAGAGCACTACCAGGTGTGGCACCAAAAACTAAAGATAAGTAAAATACTGTCTTTTTTTTTAAGGGGTAGAGAGATTGTACAGCGAATAGGGCACTTGCCTTGCATATGGTCAACGCAAAGTTTGATCCCTGCATCCGATATGGTTACCCAAGCCACCAGGAGTGATCCCTGAGCACAGAGTCAGGAATAAGCTCTGAACATCACAGGATGTGGCCCCACAACCCCCACCTCCTACCCTGGCAAAGTCCCACTCCACATGCCCCATGATTTTGACTGATTTGGGAATCCCTTCTACAGCACATGGTGCCTCGGATGCTAGATCACTCAGGCAGGGGGCAGCTCCGTTGGACAGCACTGGCCTTGCAGGTGCGAGGCCCCAGGTTCCATCCCCAGCACTGCAAAGTCAGACCACTCAAGGTCACACAGCTGGTAACAGGGGACTCTGGAACCCAGGCTCCTTTCCAAGCTCTGTGCCTCCTAGAAAATTCAAGCTGCTCTCTGAGGTCTCAAAGCTCATCAGGCCAGAATTAGCTGCAGAGTCAATTCTGGTTCAATTAGGATCGTGATTTCTCTCAAGAATTCCTATAAATAGCTGCTGCTCAAACAGAGACTGTTTGATCTAGAAGCCACAAGCAGCCCTTCTCTGCATGCTCTCAGATGAGGTTTCCGGGAGGTACATGCTGACTTACAAAGAAAGGGGTTCACTCCAGCAGGGAGCACACAGGACTCTGGCACTCAGCTGTCCGCTCAAGGTCGCCCCTCAGCACAGGGCGCACATGCACCCGCTGGCTTACAGAGGGAGTAAAGGACCTTACTGAAGGTCATCCTACTGTCCAGGAGGAAAACTCACTGATATCACCAGCCTGTCTTTTTTTATCAAAATCAAGATGGGCCAAACCATAAAACATGGATCAGGAGGTCTTGTCAATAGGTGCAATCTACCACAAATGTGTGGGAGTCAGAGGTTAGGTAAGACAGAGAAGGGAACAGTGTGCTAATAATTGTCGAAAGTGATAATACCAGCCTAGAACTGAGCATTGAATACAGACAAAAAAGATACACATGATAACCTCTAACTGTATGTATCATAATCCATAGTAAGAGAAGGCAGAGAGAAAGAGAGAGAGAGAGAGAGAGAGAGAGAGAGAGAGAGAGAGAGAGAGAGAGAGAAGAGAGAGAGAAGGTAGGCTGGAGGAAAGGGGGGAATCAGGGGACATTGGTGGTGGGAAATGGGCACTGGTGGAGGGATGGGTGCTAGAAAACTATAAGACCGAAACCCAAACATGAACTTCTTTTGTAGTTGCATATCTCACGGTGGTATAATCAAATAAAAAAAATAAACAAACAAACAAACAAAAAAATGATGGGCCAAACCAGACTCCAAGTCCACTCTCTGCTACTTCGGTTTCAGCTCTCCTCTGTTGACATGGCCTGACTCCAGCCAGCCTTTCCTGTAAGCTTTTATTGATGCCTTACATTGACTAAATCAATCACAGGTTACTCTTCTGGTGTTGCTTTTTTTTAAAATTTTTGTGGAGGATGCTGTATGCCCAACACTGCTCAGTGCTGACTCCTGCCTCTGTGCTCAGGGATCATTTCTGGAGGTGCTCAGGAGACCATATATGTGCCAGAAATAAAAACAGAGTCAACCACATGCAAAACAAGTACATTAATTCCTATACTAAATCTCCGGACTCCACTGATTACTTTTGCTTAGTGCCTGGCACAAAACAAGCACTAAACAGAGCTGGAGAAATGGGCCAGCCCCTTTTCCACGTGTTCCAAATGTTTGTAATAAGCCGCATGAGAGCTTCGGTCCAGACGCTGCCTGTGTCAGGAAAAAGCTCCTCCCACGGGCATGCTCTGAGCCCCCTCCCTGGCTGCTGAGCCAGGGCGCCCCGCAGCACGACACCTGTGCGGCCCCAACTTACCGATCAGCACTGAGAAGAAGAACTGCAGAAGCGGGATGTTGAGGATCGGGGCAGAGAGGTTCAAGAACCAGTTTGGCGTCATGGGGAAAAGCCTCAAAAACAGCAAGAAAAAAAACAAGCTGTTTCTGTTCTCCTCCACCTGCGGCCGAGAAAGACACAACCATTAGGGATCAGGGTAGCAAGAGAGCGAGAGTCTGCAGCGCCCGATTCTAGGAACTGTCGAGAATCCGCCCAGCGCCCTCTGTGATACTTTTCTTGTCCTTTTTCTGCAGGGCCAAGGCTTGAACTCCGGACCCGCCTGAGAGGCAAGAGCCCTCCCAATGGCCGCTTCTCCAGTTTCCCTCAACTCTCCCAACAGAGGCACCTGAGGCTCAGAGACTCTCATACAGGGTGTAACCAAAGTCAGAGTCGGCAAGGACGGAGCAGGGCTGGGGTCCCAGCGGTTGGTGTCATCTGAAGCATCCGTCAAACATCCCAAAGCAGGACCAGAGCACCGGGAGGATTCAGGCCCACCCTGTACAGGGGTGACTCGGGGAGTGGGGTGGGCGCTGCCCTTACCTTCCTCTGCAGCAGGGTCACTTTGTCGGGGAAGTAGGAGATGACCAGCTGCTTGCCAAAAAGGCTGGAGAGCAGGTAGCAGCAGGTGGCACCCACCGAGGTCAGCACACAGCACAGCAACAGCCCCAGCCACGGCCCGAAGAGGGCTCCGGCTAACACGTTCTGCAAAAGAGACGGTCATCAGGCACCAGGGACTCACTGGGGAGGAGGGTTAGTGCCCCCCAGGAGGAGGGAAACGGGAAAAACACAGACACATGCAGAACTGGCTCAGAGGCAATGCTTGCCCCAGCAACTTGGTTGACAGGCAGGGATTAGAGAGAGAGAGAGAGAGACAGAGACAGAGACAGACAGAGACACAGAGAGAGACGAGCAGACAGACAGACACAGAGAGACACACAGACACACAGAGAGAGGCAGAGAGACAGAGAGGGAGGGAGAGAGTGCCTGAGAGTGGGCGCTGCAAAGCCAGTTTTATGTGGTAAGCACTTGGCTACATGACATGGCCTCACCACAGCCTGAGTCACTATCTCTCGGGGGAAAGGTCACAATCTGTATTTGAGGTCAAACACTATCTTATTCCATGCCGTGCAAAGCACATGCCAGGCCAGCACGGGCTCACCCCCAGGAAGCAGCTGGCTCTCTGCCCTGCAGAGGGCAAAGAGAAAGGCAGGTAAAGGAGTAGCCTGAGGAGTCAGCCCAACCTCAAGCACTTCTGCCTTAATCTCCTGGCTCAGACCCGCTGGTCTGTCTACAGCAAGGTCGGCCTGGAGCCAAGGGGAGAGGCGGGCAGGGGCGAGAAGAGGCCAGCAGCCGGCCTTCAGGGGCTTCCTTGACCAGGTCGCCGAGCTCGCATGACTACTCCATGAGCCAGGCGCCGCCTCCGTGCCAGACTGCCTGCACCCATGGTGGCAACTCACCCTCCTGTACCCCTGCCCTAAGGATCCGCTCCACAGCTGGAGCAGGCAGCTGGCGTGACCCCTTCACACAGCAGGGACCTGAGCCCACCCAAGCCCCATCTCATACTCACACTGATTTCAACTTAATTCCGAGACTGCTGGGAGACAACTCAAGTAGCTGCGCATGCCATGGGGGTACCAGACCTGGAGGTGGTGGGTCCCCAGCCCTGCCAGGCCCCTCCACACCCTGAGCACCTGCGACAGTCCCAGGGCCAGTGGGGGTGGCCCTGAACCCAGGCAAAATAATAATGATGATGATGAATAATGAAAGGCTGTGGAAGGGGAGAATAACGTTCGCTCATCTCTATTACCACGTTAGTAACTCAAAGAGCAAGAAGCCCAGAGCCAACGATCCAGGCTCTTGGAGGAACAAGGTGCTCAGGGCCTCCAAAATCCCACCCCCACCCTCTCCCTTCCGGATAGACCCTGAGTGTGTTCCAGCCAAGTGCTACCAAGAACACTAGTCCACTGTTCCTTCCCCAGGTGAGACAGAGGAACACAAAGGCAAGAATAAGGCACAGCCCTCGGCTCCGGGGAACTCCCACGCACACCTGAACAAACTCCAGACAGCGCGAGGCCCTCGGCCCCTCACCTTTCCTGCCATTAGCAGCCAATGACTTGATGTCTCACTGTTCATTTCGTTCTTTGAAATGTGGTAAATGAAGCACCATTACTGGCTTGAGGGAGACCAGGAAGGTCATGCCGATTAAGCTAGCAGGACTGTGCCTAACACAACAGTTCGGGGGCAGGTGCTGGAGAGACAGTACAGGAGGGGAGGACTTGCCCTGTGTGTGGAAGGCTGCAGCATGCCTGGTTTCCATGACACAGATGTCCCAGAGCACTGCCAGGGGTCACTTCTGAGCACAGAGCCAGAAAGAGCCCCTGAGCGACACTGGGTAAGGCCCAAATCCTCACCAAAGGTGAGGTATAGTCCCCACCAAAGGAAAACAAAACAAAAAAGCTGGCAGTGACTCAGGGGCTAAAGTACCTGAGTCGCATCCCTGGAGCTGCCCACGTGAGCCAAGCATGGTCCTTGCAGCCCTGTCGGAGATCCCTGAGAAGCACAGCCAGCAAAGTGCAGAATCTGCACAGCCAGTTGTGTGGGCCCCACGGCTGAAGCACAGGATGCTCCCCTCTCCCCGCCCCATCATCACAGCAACGGCAGCAAGAAAGGAAAGGGATAAAGAAACCAAAGACCAAGGCAGTATCCCGGCAGGGGCACGGACCAGGAAGCTGGAGCCGGGAATGGCAAAGCCCTGCTTGTAGAGGTAGGCGCTGCAGAAGAGCAGGAACACGTAGGCTTCGTGCTCCTTCCGGTACTCCCGCAGGACCTCGGAGATCTCCCGCAGCTCGGCCAGGTCCGAGGGGAACGACAGTGACCTGGGCATTTGGAAAAGCAAATGGACACATGAGTGCCCCGTCAGCCGAGCACGTAAGAAAGGCAAAGTGTGTTTTCTCTAGAAGGCCGAGTGACAAATGTAGCTGCCACCAGGCCAGCTGAAAGACACAAATGACAAAGCCGAATGACACACAAGGGGTGTGTAGGCAGAGACTGCCAGAGGCAAGAGGCAGGGGTCAGCATTAAGGCTCTGCTGAAAAGTGCGGATGGAGCAACAGCAACGTGGGTAGGGCGCCCCGCCCTGCACGCAGCGAACCTGGATTTGATCCCTGGCATCTCCGGCCAGCGGGAGTGATTTCTAAGTGCAGAGCCAGGAATTATCCCTAAGCACTACTGGAGGTGGTCCAAAAAAGAAACAAATAAAAATATGAGGGACTGGGCTGGGAGCTCCGTTTCAGCTCTCAGGATTGGTTATAACAGTACGGTGGGTAGGGAACTTGCTTTTGCATGAGGCAGACCAGCGTTCAACCCTCAGCATCCGTATGGTCCTTCTAGCCCCCCCAGGAGCGATCCTGAACACAGAGCCAGCATTAAACTCTGAGCACCGCAGCTGTGCCACTCCTGCCAAAAAAATTAATAAAAAGGTAACTGGACTCATTGCCTAAGTCCTAAGGTCCCAGTGGCATTCTCTCAAGGAGCTGCTATTCCTCCACAAACTTGAGGTCAAAGACAATTCCAATGCAAACCCAGCCCAAAGTTACTTTACTAAGAGAGGTGAGCTTTATCAGTTATCAACAAGCCCATTAAAAATTTCCCCATAGGGGGCCGGAGCGATAGCCCAGAGGGTAGGGCGTTTGCCTTGCACGAGGCTGGCCCATGCCTGGGTTCGATCCCCGCATCCCATATGGTCCCCAGAGCACTGCCAGGAGTAACCCCTGAGCATCGCCACCACGTGTGACCCCAAGAAAGAAAAAAAATTCCCCCCTGCAAGACTGACCCACACCCTTAAACACAGCCTGCCTGAGAGCGACTCGTCGGGCTGAAGACAAAGGGGCACGTTTCCACTTTGCTCCGCTAATCTGGTCCTCCGTTGTACTCTGAAACCCGGGCAAGGGTTACCGAGTACAAGTCACCTCGTCCCTGTCACTGGACGGTCCATGAGGTCCTCCTAGCTCTCATCAAACTGCTTCTCCTGGCTTTGCCGGACACCCCCCAGCCCAGCCTTCTCGGCTAGAGCAAAAATAAATAATCGAACACAGTAACTGCCTTCACGGCCCTTTAGCTGGGCCGTCCTGGACAGTGCGATGCCAGCCCGGGGTCTTCCCGAGAAGGTGGAGGCCGTGGGCAGGCAGCAACCAGGACAAACCAGCCGGGCGGGAGCGCTCAGGCCCTGCCTTTGCGGGCTACGAGTTAGGAGCCGGGTACGGAGGTGCAGCCCGGAGGAGGGGCGGCCCCAAACCCTCAGCCTCAGTAGGGTAAAGCCCCGAGGCGGCCAGGAGACCCAACGCGCTCAAGTCCCAAGGGTGGACTGGCACCTTCCTGGTGGTCTAGTGGTTGCCCAAGGGCGGACCTGACGGACCCTGAATTGGGGTGGGGAGGAGGGATCGTGAAGGTGCCGCGGGCCGCAGAGAGGAGAGGGTGGCTGCAAACAGGGGGTCAGCCGGAGAGCCTGGGAAGGAGACGCGGCAAAGCCCAGGGGCGTGCAGGGCTGCGCCCAGAGCTCAGCCTGGGGGCAACGCGCTCCCCTCCACAAAGCGTGGCCCTGGCACCCGAACTGCACCCGCCATGCCTAGCTGCCTCCCCGGGGCCTCCGATCCGGGGAGCCCGATTGCCGATTGCTAAACCCCCTTCTCGCACCGGGCCCCCCTGCCTCGATCCCAACCCACAAGCGCCCGCTACGCACCTGCCTTCCGCGTCCTCGGCGGAGCCCAGGGGCCGTCCGCGGGGCAGGCGAGTCGACAGCAAGTACAGGGCGAAGGTGCAGCTCGCGAAGATGAGGAGCAGGCCGAGGAGTGGACGCATGTCTGCGCCCGCATCAGGCCCGCCGGGAGCCGGGCAGGAACAGGGTCTCGGAGTAAGAGGTAGACGCGGCGCGCTGACGGCGCCTGCGGAGCGCGTGCGCGGACGGGCCGGGGCGGGGCCGAGATAAGCTCCGCCTCCCCGGATCAGACCACGCCCCTATCAGGCTCCGCCCCTATTATCAGGCCCGCCCCCGAGCAAATTCAGTTCACTTCGTGCTTGGGCGGGGTCGGCGGAAACCGTCTTTGCTCTTCGTGTTTGTCCGTCCCCCTTACTTCCGCCTTAGTATCTTTATTTTTTTTCTCTTCCTCGCTCTCTTTCTCTTATTAACAGATTCTCTCCCTGGTACTGAGAGACCTCCTAAAGTGAATCATGATCTCTGCGCACAGATCTCTGTCTTGAGTACACAATCCTGATCTCTGTCTTGGGTGCACAAGCGGCTGTCCCAGGGTCCCAGCACCTGGGAGAGAGATAGCATCTTCCACCGATCGGATGCGTGGTCTTAGAGACCTCGGCGGTAATCAAGTAAAGTTCATAGAATGCTTATCACATACTCATTGTCTCCACACTTCACCGCAATCCTGCACCCTGGGCATTTTTGTCTTTATTCATAGTAGATGAAAAAAAATGCCTCATATGAAGTGGCATGTCCCCAAAGAGAACTAGAATTAAAATCCAAGTCAACCTCAGATCAGAGCTAGTAGCCCTTACACTGCATCCGTTTGTGGTGCCATCAGGGCTTAAGTTTACCTTAGAGAGAGGCAAGATTTCCGCAGCAGGTAAGGGAAGGTTGGAAGGGAGACAGGGAATGAGGAAGGTGCCAGCGGCCCGTTTCAGTGAGGTCTGAGGTGTAAGAGAAACGGAGACGTGGGAGGCAAACAGGAGAGCATTGAAAGGTGAGGAAATAAACGGAATTTTAAACACCGTGTTGAGGCACTAAGTGACGTGTGTAAAAAAAAAGACGAATAATTGGATCTCTGCTGAGGATATTAGCTCTAGCAGCGAGGTACTTAGAATACATTCTGAGTTAACAACTCTTGTTTGTTTTGGGCCACACCTGACTGTGCTCAGGGCTAACTCCTGGTTCTGTGCTCAGGGTTTGCTCCTGGAGTGGGCTCAGGTAGCCACATGAACTGCCAGGGACTGAGCCTGGGTGGATACATGCCAGGTAAATGCCTTACCCACTGTACTCACTCTCTGGCCCAGAGCTAACACCTCTTTACAATCCTGGCCAAGAAAGACTACCTGCCAGAGCTAAGACCTCAGACAGTGAAAACAAAGGGAGAAAGATGGATGGACCTCGGCAATGAATTGGCAGGTTGTATGTAGGAGTCAATGGAGGCTTTAGGAGCCTCTCAGATTCTGGTCCTCAAGCAGTTAAGATTGACAGCAAGAGAGATCCAATGACCGAATTCAGAAAAGACTTCAAGGAGAGGGAAGGGAAAGGGAAAGGAGATAGGGAAACTCCCAGATTACCAAAGGGGTCTCGTAAAGAAGGATTCCAGAGAAGGGCAAAAGTTCTCCTTTTAGACCTTTTTACCAAAGGTGGGTGGGCATTTCTTATCATGTTCCCAAGGCGGGTCAGTGAAACAGGGAGAGGAGGCTGAGGTGATTATCTTTGGCGTCCAGGTCCAGCAGGGCCTCGCTCATCCAGGTGACCAGGCACCACCTAGGCCACTCTCGTGACCTTCCATACCAGATGGTTCCCTTTCTTCAGGGGCATCGCCTAACCTTGCCCTGCCTGCTCCCTTGTCCCTATCAAAGGGACAAGGAGACTCAAAATCTCACTCTCCTAAACAGACAGTGAGGTCAAAGCTAGCTGGTCAAAGCACTCAGAGCTTCTCTTGAGTCAGAGATATTCTGGTGCTAGAAGTTAAGAATCTTAATGGTCCCATGTCCAAGAATTTAGCCTACACCTTTCGGTAAGAGTGTTGGAAATCACAGTGCCTGAAAGAAAAATAAAGGGGGGAGAGGGTCAGAGAGACAGAGAGACAGAGACCGAGAGACAGAGAGGTCTCCCAGGCTAGTACAGAGGCAGGGAGACTGAGAGACAGAGAGAGGGTCTCCCAGGCTAGGTACAGAGGCAGGGAGAAACTGGGGACATTGGTGGTGGGAATGTGCATGGCAAAGAACAGGTGTTAGAACATTATATGACTGAAACCCTATCATGAACAGTTTTGTAGTTGTTTATCTCAACCGTGACTAAATTTAAAAAAAAAACTTAGCCCGTCACCTCTGGGGGTCCCGGAAGCAGCCGGATGAGACTTCGCCCATCACACTAGCCACCATTTTCGCTGTTCGGACGCTGGGAAACTGCCTCACAACCAGATTAACAGAGCAAAACCAAGCTCGAGCCCAGGTTGCGGCCGCTTGCGGCTGCAGTCCATTAAAATAGTGGAGACAGTGATGTCTTTTAATGCACTGCATTCCACGAAGAGCAGGAAAGTTTGGCGGGAGGGAGAAATAAAGAGGAGAGAAATGACATACAGAACCCACCAAATAGTTGAGGTGTGGGAGGGGAGGGAGGTGGGGACATTGGTGATGGGAGATGGGTTTGGGTGGAGGGATGGGTGTTGGAACACTGTAGAACCAAAACTCTACATGAGCATCTTTCAATTGTATGTCTAAAGTGGTGTAATAATATTGGGGGGGGAATAATAAAATTAAATTAAATCGAAAAAAATAAAATAAAATAAAATAAATAAAAAAACTTAGAAAAAGAATTTAACTTACAGATAAGCTCAAAGCTGCAACTCAAGAGTATTTAATCTCTCCACTTTGTTGTGCTATTAAGGTGTTGAGAATAACCTAAGACTATCATTTGGGGAAATCGCTGAATTCTATATGTTATGCTCACAAAGCGGAATGCTAGGTAACCTAACTGAGGCAGCTCTTTACATCCTGATATGATGCTGTCACCAGATGGGTAAAAACCAAACAAGTTAGAATATACTATGACTTCGTCTGCAGGGAAAAAAATCTAGATATGATATACTTTTCAAAATATTGAAGTATGTATGAATTAAATGATTCAGTAACTGAGATTTGCAGCAAAATTATAGGATCGGAGCTTAGTGGATAGGGATTCAAATAAAACCAGATTTGATCATTGCAACTGGAGGATGGGCCTGTGGTGATGACAGGTTTTCTCTGAGGAGCACGAGGACAGTTCAGTGGTAAAGTGCCTGCTTTAGAGGCAGAAGGCCTCGAGTTTGATCCCTGCACCACCCACATGCCTATCCAAGCAGCACTATGTTTGTGATTCCCTGACTTGACATCCAATACTCTGATGCTCCAGAACTGGGTGTGTGAAACCCGGGCGTGCGCCCCCTACTGGGCACCACATTAAGTATTTAAGTGCTATGTGTGAGCACCGAAGCCTTAGGTACACCATCTCCAATCACCCCAGCAACCAACAACAGCTAAACAAAGGGTGGTAATAAACAGGGAAAACACAGTCATCAGGCTAATAGTTAGAATTACAGAGCACTTTTATCTGGCATTTACAAATTTTTTTGAGCATTGATCAATAATCGTGGATTGCATAGGATGGAAGAAACAAACATTTTTTAAGGATGGTTAAAATGATAGTTGTCCAGGGCTGGAGGCGATAGTATAGCAGGTAACAAGTTTCCCAGTCCGGCTTCAATTCCTGGCACCCCATTTGTCTCCTGAACCCGCCAGGAGTGAACTCTGAGCACAGAGCCAGGAGTAAGCCCTGAACATAGCCAGGTGTGGTCCAAAAAACAAAGAAAAAAACTGCTGGTTGTCTATGAGCAGATCCTTCTCCATAGCCTCCACTTCTGGGGCTTCATGAGTGGGCAGCCCCCGCTTCCCTCTGACCTCCCACACACACGGTCCCATTCAGCACTGCCCCCCGTGGCTGTCCCCTTGGTTGGGCCCTTGGCTGGTCCATGGTGCCCAGTAAAGTCCACCCCCCAGCCAGGGTCTCCTAGGCGAGGCAGGAAGCCAGGCCAGCGGTTCTCTTGCCTTCCCAGAGCAAAGGGCCCCAGGGGAGGGTCGGGGAGCAGCTCGCTGGCTGCACATTAGAAGAGTCCTATCAAATAAATTAAAGCAAAATTCACATTTGTTCAACCACTCGTCAATGTGGCACCCACTGTGGCACCCACGGGATCCCAAAGCTCCCTTCACAGACTTGTCCGTCCACACCGCCCAGCGAGGTAGGTGAGTCTCGGTGACCTTCTTCCTGCTGGAACCTGGAGGGACTGGACTCAAGGATGTGGAACTGAGCCCAAACAGAGGTCTGCAGGGGCCAGAGAGATAGCACAGTGGTTAGGGCACAGCCCTCAGTTCTCTCCCCAGTAAAACACGTAGTCCGGAGAGCATCGCTGGGTACAGCCCCGCCTCCGCGTCTCTGCTAGTGTGGCCCAGGTGGCTCTGACACTGCAGGGCCGCCATATCCTCAGGCCCTGGCAATGAAGCGTTTGGTTGAGAATTACCTCCGGAGCCCCACAAACAAAGGGAGATCTCCCGCCAGGCGTCCTCTCCATCCACAGTGCTCCGTGCGGGTCAGTCGGAAGGGACTAGCACGAGAGTGAAGGTTGGAACTAAGGGCGCCCAGGAGCAGCGGACAGCTGCTGGGCTGTGGGGAACCGGTGAGTTCCGACTGCCCTCCTTCTGTGCTCCCCCTCAGCACCGCTTTACAACCCGAGGCCAACTGACATTTTGCAATGTGACATCCAGGGAGCAAGATGAAGACAGCCCTGATTATTCCGTCCTTCTTGTGCCTGAGGGAAAAGGGCGGTGAAGCTTCTTCAAAAGCCTGGAGTTGTGGCTTTCTGGACTCTGCCCACATTCTCCGATACCAGCTACAGCTGCAACTTTGGGCAAAACACAGGGCTGAAGAACGTTTCCACGTTTTCCTTCAGTATCAAGTCGTATCGACACAGGTGAGGCCTATAAGGACAGGGAGGAAGACTCTCGTCAATAGGATCATGAAAATACTCCAGACCAGAGTGCTGCATTGCATCCTCAGTATCTAAGATGATTTAACCTTCATTTCTAACGATGCAGGAAAATGCTGTGGTGAACAAACAAAACTCCTCATTGTTGAGAAAAGCAGGAGGCAAGAGTTCACTTATCACAAAACTTCAACTGGATTTACAACAAACACAGAATGATTAGAAATCACTTCACTTCACTTCTATCCCTTGTCTTCCCGCTGTTCATCGATTTGCTCGAGCGGGCACCAGTAACATCTCCATAGGTCCTGTCGCATGCTAGTGTAGCTCAAGGGCATCTGCCTGCTCGGGAACATAAAGAGCCTCAAACCATTCCATCAGGTCATGGGAATGAGGTCTATAATTTTATTGGTATTTGGCATATCAGATACGACACAGGTAGCTTGCCAGGCTCTGCCATGCGGGTGGGAGACTCTTGTAGTAGCCTCTCGTCTAGTGCATTTAATGATGAATGAGACGGGGAAAGATCAGCTCTTCTTGTAAAATGAATTAATTTAACATGGCAAAGAAAACTTACCCAAATGAGTTAATAAATTGAGAGCAGATTAAAATAAAATTTTAAGGGGCTGGAGCAATAGCACAACAGGCAGGGTGTTTGCCTTACACGTGGCTGACCTGGGTTTGATCCCTGGCATCCCAAATGGTCCCTCAAGCATTGCCAGGAATAGTTCCCAAGTTTAGAGCCAGGAGTAACCTCTGAGCATCGCAGGGTGTGACCCAAAAAGCAAAAAATAAATAAATCACTTGTATCACTTGTATCACTTGTCTTCCCATTGTTCATCGATTTGCTCAAGAGGGCACCAGTAAGATCTCCATATGTCCCTGTTGCATGCTAGTATGAACAGGAATTGAACTATATTTGCCCCTGAATAATGATTTAATGGGTGATACTATTCTGTTTCCTAGCCCTTCCTGTATTTTCCAGATTTTGTATAACAAAATTTGTTTTCTCTGATAGTCAGGGGGGAAGTAAGTGCCCCCACAGTTTTAAAATGGGCTGGAGAGATAGTACAGCAGGTAGGTTTGCCTTGCATGAGGTGGACCCAGGTTCAATCCCCAGCATCTCATATGGTTCCCCAAGCACCACCAGGAGTGATTCCTGAGTGCAGAGCCAGGAGTAACCCCTGAGCATCGCGGGTGTGTCCACCACCAAAAAAAAAAAAAAGTAATGATGATCATTTTAGAAGACACTTCACTGTTAAATGTTTTACCCAAATCTTCAGGAATAAAGGTATCTATAAATATAAAGTCTAGCTATTCACATCAGATCAGATGCTAGAACAACATCATCGTCACCAGTGACATCTGTCACGAAACACACAGATCATCACAGCTCTGCATGTTTTAAAAAATCATTCTCGGGGCCAAGTGATAGTACAGTGGGCAGGGCATTTGCATGCAGTTGACCTGGGTTGGATCTCCAGCATCCCATCTGGCTCCCTGAGTCTGCCAGGAGTAATCGCTGAGCGCAGAGCCAGGAGTAAACCCTGAACACAACCACACGTGGCCCCAAACAAAAACAAAAACAAAAAAACAAATTATTCTCGGCGCCTGTTTGCTAGCCCAGGCACACGGTGCCTGAACTCGCATCACCGGCATCTCCCGCTGGGGAAGTGCACTTTTACACTCTAACATCAGGATATGTACCGAGGCCCTCTCTCTCCACTCTGGAAAAGCCTGTTCTCTCTTGAACAGGCTACTCTGTCTGTCTGTCTGTCTGTCTGTCTGTCTGTCTGTCTGTCTGTCTCTTCCCACCCTCCTCAGAGCTTCCAAATAAAACCTGTTTTTACTTCAAAAAAAATTCTCTCAATCTAGTTTTTCTAACCCAGAGAACAAATTTCACCCCTTAATTTCCTGAAAACAAAAAAAAAAGGACATTCTCAGCACAGTTACTAAGCGTAACACGGCTATAGTAAGTACTTTGCCATTCTAGCAGTGGAATACGATTTTCCAGTTTTTCTCTACCTTTAAAAGCATTAGGCTCTGCACTGATTTATTGAATTGCCAAATTATATGAGGCTTCCTTCTGGACAACAGATTGACTTTTCAGCAGTGTGGGTGGTGAGGGAGGTATTATATAATTCCAAACATATAACAGTATTGTCTCCTTGGATTTCGGGCCGCTTATCTCTAAGTGCATGGCAGTATGATTTTCAAGGATAACTAGGTTACTTATTTTTATCAAGTCTATTTTGAGAAACCCCCTGACCTCCTTCATCCTGCCTGCAAAGACCTATTCAGACACCATACCCGAGAGATAGAAGCGGCAGGTAAAGCATTTTCTCCACATGCAGCCACTCATTTTCAATCCCTGGCCCACATTTGGTCCCCCAAGCCCTGCCCGATATAAACCCTGAGCACTGCCAGGTGTAGCCCCCAAACAAAACAAATAAACAAAAATAAAACATCAGACCCAAAAGACTGAAGAGAATGCAACAATATCTCTAGAAAGCGGAGTCTTCAAGCTCTGCCTCCAACTCACCTTTCAGGATGGACAAGTGATCG
Organism: Cryptotis parvus; assembly: GCA_021461705.1. Taxonomy (NCBI): domain Eukaryota; kingdom Metazoa; phylum Chordata; class Mammalia; order Eulipotyphla; family Soricidae; genus Cryptotis; species Cryptotis parvus. Next base: position 22,167 of record JAJIBD010006574.1, on the reverse strand, counting down.
TAACTTCACTCTGATAATCCGGAGTTTGTACTTAGGGCCAATGACAGACCCTGTAGTGAATATCAAGGAGACGTTTGCCACTTTCTCCAGATCTTGGTTAAATCTTGCAAGTAAACTCACTTGGTGGTATTTCTGAAAGGTTGCAGATTCACTGCATGGAAGGAATAATGTGTTAAAAGACAAAACAACTTAATAAAAATAGATATAGACTGAGTAAAAGTATTGTCAGCTTTTTAGTCAGCAAAAAATTTATCAGCAGAGAGCCACTTGACTTCATAACTTGGAAGAGCCAACTTTCATTACTGAAACCAAAATAAAACAGTAAGAAGATAAACTGCATTGTTAGATTCCACCACTTATTCTTAGGCAAACTTGGGGAGGGGAGGAGAAAAAGGTCACTAGATTGTAAACTTCAAGAGGTGAATTTTATGGTGAACTCGGTTTCTGCAAGTAGTCAAAAAATACGTGTAAATTATGAAATGTTGGAAATGCATTGGGTAAATGATAATAAATGAGCCTCTATTTGTTCCCATCGCTGTTCCAGAGTCAGGGGCGCTGTCTTGTTTGCCAAGGCATCGAAAATCAGATGGGCTGGACATGTAATGCGATTTGGAGACAACCGCTGGACTAGAGCCGTTACCGACTGGATCCCACCGGATGTCAAAAGATCACGTGGCCGCCCACAGACAAGATGGTCAGACTTCGTCAAGACCCTAAAGGAACGGTTTGAGGCTGAAGCAACCAGATGCCATTGGGCTACACTGGTACTTGATAGGGTCAAATGGAAATGTTACTGGCGCCCACTCAAGCAAATCGATGAATAACGGCATGTCAAGTGATCAAGTGATCAAATGATCAAGTACCCATAATCTGGTAACACTAAGGTCATGAAAAGTTCTGATAGTATCCCCTTTGTCATACGTTGCAAACATACTAAAATGTTTACTTTGCACAAAAGAAAAGTCTTCACAATCTCACCATGCTTCAGAATATATTCCCTTCCCCCATAGTCTCTTGACTAAAGATGGCTTTTTTCCACAAACATGACTAAAATGAAAATGACAAACACATCTAAAATAAATGCTGCAGTCTCTAGCTTAACCAAGATCCAAACCTCCAAATTTTGGATCCTAGAGAGTCCTAGTTTGGGGGAAATTCACTATGTCAAATGAAAACATGTATATGGCACAAATATGTAAGTTATTCTTGAGACAGAGGGCAGTAAGTCTCTTTTGCAAGCTGCCAATGAGAGTCAATCCTCGACATCCCATTCGGTACCCCAACCATCGTGGAAAGTGATTTCTGAGTCCAAAACTCAGGAGTAAGCCCTGAGTATTGCCCAGTGTGGCCCCCAAAACAAAAAATAAATATGTAAGAGATTCTCTTTTTTCTGTTGTTGTTTTGCATTTTTATTTATTTTTGACCTTTGGATCACACCCAGCAATACTCAGGGCTTTCCCTTGACTCTGTGCTCAGAGTTCACTCGTGGTGGTGCTCAGGGGGCCATATGGGATGCTAGGGATTGAACCTGGGTTGGCTGTGTGCAAGGAAAGCGCCATTATGAGCTGTACTACCTCCCTAGACCCCTAACACACCCCAGCTTTGCAGGCGCTCAGACAGCATCCCCTGTCATTCCTCAGACTCTCCAGAAGGGGTCTCTGCTTAGCTTCCTCACCAAAGTCACCCCAAAGGAGAGAGCCTGCTGCCTTCCGACGCCCATCCTAGCGCAATCTGGGGCAATCCCTGTGCTTGCGGCCACGGGTGCTGACGCGAGCTCAAGGATCTGATCAAGGGCCGCCTCTGAAGAAATCCGCCAGCACTCACAGCTCAACTCAAAGCAGTATCGCCCGCACCAGAAACGCGGTCCAGGAGGAACCTGTCTTGGCTGACCTGTCTTGGAAGTCACTGATTCAGCAACGCCCTGTGACACATCGCTTCACCTCTTTGAGCCTCAGTTTACTCATATATTTAAAAAAAGAAGAGGAAGAAGAAGAAAAACAAAAAGAAACCCCAGCCTTCTCGGGTTTGAGTGTATGTGTTTAGCCAAATTGGGTGTTTTTCTGTTTTATTGGTTTGGGGTTTTCTTTTTGGGGGGGTCACATTTAGGGGTGCTCCTTGCTCCTCCTGGCTAAGTGCTTAGGGGTCACGCCGGGGAGCAGGAGGTGCCAGGATTGACCTGGGTTTCCCTACTAACCCCCTCACACTAACCCTCACCTATCCCCTCCAACCTAAATGTATGGTTTAGCCTATTGTATTGAGCTGAAGAGTGTATGGTGATTAATTCAATAAACAAACGCTGCTATGAAACAGAGGCACTAAAAAAAGCCACTTCAAAACCACCCACCCAGCCTCTCTCTCAGTTTAGGCCTCCACAATGTGTCCCATTTTCAGATGAGATTCTGCTTACCATGGGAAGGGCCAAACCAAGTGCCCAGTGTGCAGTACAACCCAGGAGACATTTATCTCATTTGCCTGAGTAAATGAGAAAGGTAACACAAAAACCTCAAGTCGTTTTTGCTTAGACAGTTTGGATTTTATCCTGATTGCAAAAGCAATAAATGAAAAAGATTGAATTCTTTTGAAAACTATCCATCTATACAGGCTATAAGCTCCAGATATACAATAAGCACAGAATTATAAAAATCTGAAAAGAGAAGCAGAAAAAGTACTTATTCTTTACTACCTTAGTAGCAGCAATCCAACGTTTTAATGGTTTTTAATTTTTTATATTGCTGAACTAATTTTTTACGTTTTTACTTAAGATCCTACATCTTTTTCTTTTTTTTTTTTTTTTTTTGCTTTTTTGGGTCACACCGGCGATGCTCAGGGGTTACTACTGGCTCTGCACTCAGGAATTCCTCCTGGCGGTGCTTGGGGGACCATATGGGATGCCGGGAATTGAACCCGGGCTGGCACAGGCGGCCGCGTGCTAGGCAAATGCCCCTACCCGCTTGGCTATCGCTCCGGCCCCAAGATCCTACATCTTTTTCACAAAGCACATTATAAATATTTCATTTGATATATTTCACAACACCGTTAATGTCTTAATATTCCATTTAGGGAATGTCTATTCTTTCATTCTATTTGTTGGGTTTGGTGGTACTCAGGACTAAGGCCTGTCTCTGTGCTCTGTGATCACTTCTGGTGGTGCTTGGGGAGCCAGGGGTTGAGCCCACAGCCACCCGTGTGAGGTAAGCACTCTGCCCACTCTACTATCTCTCTGGCCCTGTATGGCAATATTTAATTGATCATTTCCCCATTGCAAAATTTTTAGAGCTTTTCCAAGTTTCTAATGCAAATGACATTTTCTGAGCTTCAGAAATATACTTACTGCTCAATTTTCGACTCTGTGATGCTCCCAGCCTTGTCAGTCAGCTTGACAGTAATATACCCTCTTCTTATGTTCTTGCTCCAAGTTAAAATATCCACAAAGTAATGATATACTACAAAACAGGAAGAGAATATAGTAAAGAGAAGTATTTCCAACTGCTTCCCTTAAGGGTCAACTCTTAAAAAAAGTCTACCTAATAATGGATCTACTTTCTTTCTCTTCTTCTAATTTCTCTGCAGAGATCCAGGGCAGAGTTTTCTAGCATTCCTTTCTGATCTTGTAGTAAAGATGCCCTGAGTGACAAGACTGAATGGAAACTACTCGCCCCTATTTAGCCACGTCCATTAACTCAGTGACCTTATCTCTCTGTTCTGTTGAAGGCTGTGAGGTTGGCCCTACTGTCAAATAAAGTGATGTTCTTTAATCCTCTCCCAGTTAGAATAAGTCCACAAGGAAGAAGGTGACTACATAGAGATCCTCCATGGCCGACCGGGTCATGCTTAATCCGAACCATGTTCACCATCTATTCAACCTGCCTCACCTCCCCCAATGCCACGGCCCAGACTTCCTGCACTGCCAAACCGTCTCTTGCTCCTCGGCCCTTCCTGCACTTTGACTTTTTGCCCCCTTGGGCAACTCAGACTTTGGGTTGAAGCCTCACTTCCTCCGGGAGGCCTTCCAGAGCCCCAAGACTGAATCAAGTCTTCCCTTTGCAGCCCCGTCTCCTGCTCATTAACCTGCATATTTTACTATCATTACAAAGGGTCAGAAAAATGACAATTAGAAGGTGGTAAACTGTATACAAACAACTTAAAATACTGTCAACATTGTGTTTTGTGTGGTTAAAAAATGATTAAAAATATGCAATACTACAAACTGGAGATGAGCCTTCCTGATAGAACATATGCTTAGTGTGCTTAGCCCTGGGTTCAATTCCCAGCAAGCACAATAAAATAAAATACACTATAGCAACAGTTGGGAAGAGGCAAAATTTTTTTTTGTGATCCCTGCTCATAGGCAATTATAGACCTCATTTCCATGACCTGATGGAATAGTTTGAGGCTCTTTATGTTCCTGGAGCAAGCAGGTGCCCTTGGGCTTTACTTGCATGAGACAGGTCATATGGAGATGTTATTGGTGCCCGCTCAAGCAAATCGATGATGAATGGGAAGACAGCTCATAGGCACCCAAGAGGTTCCTACTGAATGGATGAGAGAATGATGTGTGAGGAGATTTATTCGCACTCTGCTTCCCTTGGGCAAGGATGTTTTGGGAGAGGAGCATCCCACTCTAACAGCTGGGAGGGTCCTATTTGCCTTGCAGGAAAGGGAAGAGAGACTCAAAGAGTTCACAGCCCTGCAGAGGAATAAACTCAGCCCTGGCATTGCTATTTCACAACTCTTTATGCTCAAGGTCTCCCCCAGGCAGACGAGGTGGACCCCAAGTCCTGGGCTGCCACCTAAGACGTCAAAGGAGACAGACTCAGTTGTCGGCAAGACCTTTTACAAGAAACACGAAATGGAAGAGAAACTTGCAGGAGATACGTGATCAAACACAAAACAAACAAACAAAAATCCTACTGATTCCTGGGGCATTAAACCATCTGCTCCCACATTTATCTCCCTTCTAAAGTGACAACCCTTTAGCACCTATAGGTCATCACGACAGTTTTGGAGCTGGAACTGACCCATCAATATTACACACTGATGTCCGCCACGTGTCTTTGGAAGCAAGCACTCATCCATCTCAGTGATCAAAATCATCACCCAAGGAAACTAGCACTGTAGTGGTTTGCTGATATTTTGCCCCAAATGACCTAAAACATAGGCATTATTCTCTTCATATTATGCCTGACAAGACACTGAGATCCAAAGAGATTACGTATCTTGGCCAAGGTCCCTCCATTTTTATTTGGGAGTCAGAATTTTACCCACTGTTCTAGTTCCAAATTCCATGCTTCATCAGTGTCTTCATTCATTAAGAGTGAAGGAAACTTCTCTATCTAACCAAACCTCTGACTCCCACGCGCTTGTGGTAATTTCCACTTTTGGTAAGATCACCTGGTATATTTATGTCATGCAAATAAATGCAGTCATTCTATGTCTCTCTCTTTCCTTCTGACTAATTTCACTCAACATGATCCTTTCCATGTCCATCCATTTATAGGCAAATTTCATAACTTCATTTTTCTGACAGCTGCATAGTATTCCATTGTGTAGATGTACCACAGTTTCTTTATCCAGTCATCAGTTCTCGGGCATACTGGTTTTTTCAGGTTCTGGCAATTGTGAATAGTGCTGCTATGAAAATAAAAGTGCGGATTGTGTTTCCGCTGTGTGTTTTTGGCTTTCCAGGGTATATTCCCAGGAGCGGTATGGCTGGGTCAAAAGGGAGCTCAATTTCTAGTCTTTGGAGGAATGTTAGATAGAGAAGGGAACATGTATGAATAAATGTCTAAAGGTCTGATACCAACATAGAACTGAGCATTAAATACAGACAAAAAATGCAAATGATGGCTTCTAAGTGTGCGTGAGTGCAACCCACAATGTGTGGGAGAAGGAGGAGAGAGAGAGGGAGAGAGAGAGGAGATAAAGAACCTGCCATTTAGGCAGGATGTGGGAGGGGAGGGAATTGGGTACATGGGTGGTGGTTGAGGGGCACTGGTGGAGGGCGGGGTGCTGGAACACTGTGTGACCGAATCCCCAAGCGTGAACAACGTTGTAATTGTATATCTCACGGTGGTATAATAAAATGTTAAAAAAAAAAAGCCTTTTTGGAACTGCAAAAAAAAAAAAAAAAAAAAAAGGAAACTGAGAGTCAGTCAGTCCAAAAAAAAAACTGAAAGGCTTTGACAGCTAGAGAGCTAGACCAAAAGTCTGGGTTCTAAGCTCAGTCTCTAGATTCACTTGGTCTTCCGAGCACTGCAGGGAGCTGCCCCCAGCACAGAGCCAGTAACCCCAAACAGAAAATAAACACATAAAGGAATGTGCTGAGAACAGGGAGGAGGGGTGAGAAGACTCAGACAATGGTGGAGGGAAATGGTCACTTGGGAGGAGAAGAGGGTGCTGAAAGGTGGCTACGGCATAGGCATGAAACCCTGTCAGTAGCAGTAATAAGAACCGTGTCTAAAATTTAAAGTGATAAAATTAAGGGCCTGACACAGAGTCAGGCTAGTGGGTGGGAGAGAAACTGGAGATATTGAGGAAGGCATTAGTGCTGGAACATTGCATTCCTATAACCTAATCAGTGTGTGTGTGTGTGTGTGTGTGTGTGTGTGTGTGTGTGTGTGAGTAACCCTGATATATATAAAACAACAACCTGACAGCCATATTTACCACTTACCACAGAATGGCTGCTTGTCATCTGTATCAAAGAATGCTTTCGTCATAGGAGGATCTTTCTCCCTTAAATAGTCTTTCCAAGTATCGGCATAATAGCCTGGAAAACAAGTTGGAGAAGTAGAAGGTTGACATGGTTGAATAAAAGCAAGAGCAAATGGCAAGGTAACGAGCGTGGCAGGTTTGGCTGCTGGACACGCTGAGCTCAGCCTTCTCTCTTGCGTCATGGTCAGGTCAATGGGCACGGCTTCCGGGCACCTGCCACACCTGCTCCCTGCCCTGTCCCCCAAGCTGGGCTTGCAAAAGGACCTAATGGCATCTCCTCCTCCTCCTCCTCCTCCTCCTCCTCCTCCTTCTCCTCCTCCTCTTCCTCCCTCCTCCTCTATCACCCCTGTTCCTGGTTCTCAGTAGTGGAATGTGGGTGGGAGACACACAATGGATCTGAAAGCATATTGACATTTTTTTAGTAAAATGCTTATTTCTGGGGATGGGGTGATAGTATAGCGGTTGAGGCGCTTGCCTTGCATGTGGCAAACCCAGATCCCTATCTCCAGCATCCCATACAGTTCCCCAGGAGTAATTTCTGAGTGCAGAATTAGGAATAACCCCTGAGCATCACAGAGCATGGCTCAAAAAACTGAAAGAAAAAATTAATTTCCTAGATTAAAATGGAATTAGATGAATGTCTAAAATATTGTTTTACAGGGGCCAGTGTAGGGAGGGCATTTGCCTTGCACATGACCGACTCGGGTTCGATCCCGGCATCCCAAAGGTTCCCCCAAGCACCGCCAGAAGTAATTCCTGAGTGCAGAGCCAGGACTAACCCCTGATCATAGCTGAGTGTGACCCAAAAGAAACCCCAAAAAGCCAGTGGGATGATCCCCCAATAATAAGATAAAATATCATCTTACAATGTGTTTTCTTGCACAATAATTATGCTTACCATATTAGTGTGTCATGGCAAAGGATACCCTCCTTTAAGAGAAAAATTCTCTCTCTCTCTCTCTCTCTCTCTCTCTCTCTCTTTTCTCTCTCTCCATCCCAGATCCCTGCCAGCAAATAGTCTCCCAACTCTAATAACATTGATCATGTGGGGGTAGTATCATCACTTAGTAATAAATGATGGGGTAGGATTGTTATTTAATAATAAAAATATTTAATTTTTTTTAATTGCAGAGCTCTGGTTTACAAAGTTATCCAGGATTGGGCTTCAGGAGTGCAACGTCCCAACACCAACGTCTTCTCATTGTCTGCTTCCCTCCACCAGTGTCCCCAGTTTCCCGGCCATCCCCTAGTCTGCCTCTATGATAGGCACCTTTTTAAAACACTGCAGGCACTGTGGTTTACAGTACTGTACTGATAAGGTCTCACACATCAGGCGTCACCACCTTTCAGCACCCGGTTCTCCTTCCCACCACTTCCCTTCCCCATATTCCCTTCCCTGTTCTATCCTGCCACGCCCCGTGAGCTTCCTGCATCAGTATTTTTCAAAGCTCCCCAAAGCGTCCATTGCACCAGCAGCACAGAGAACCCTTGTCTCTAACCCATCATGAGGCTTCCTTTGGGGTTTTCTATGGGGAGCAATTAGAAAGGCTCAAGGCGATCCCATTTCAAAGCCCTGGCCCCCTGGTTAGGCCTATGAATCCTTCACCATTGCCCAAAGCCCTGGCCCCCTGGTTAGGCCTATGAATCCTTCGCCATTGCCCAAAGCCCTGGCCCCCTGGGTTAGGCCTATGAATCCTTCGCCATTGTCTCTGCAGCCTCCACGGTGCCTCGTGCCCCAGGGGGTGCCAGCACGTGGGCACTCACTCAGACTCCATGCTGGAAGGAGTCGCTGCAGGGCGTGTGACAGGAGGGTTGCAAGCACTGCTGTGTTGCTCCACAGTTTAGCTTGTGTGTGTGCAGCGTATGAGCCTACCCCAGGGTGGCGGGCAGTGCAAGGAGACACTTACGCAGGCTTGAAATCTCTTCTGGAACCTACGTTTGCATGTTAGAGTAGCAGGCCATCTCAGGGAAGAAACGACCGGCCATCCACAGGAAGATCTGGACAGTACTGTTGCTCTGTTTGGGGCCATACATGGCTATGCCCAGGGCTTGCTTCTGGCTCTGCACTCAGGGATCCCTCCTGGGATCAGGAGGACCAGATGGGGGACTGGGGCTAGAACTCAAGCCGGCTGCATGCAAGGCAAGTGCCTTCCCTACTGTACTATTACTCCAGCTTTTGGACACCCTTGGTTTTTTTTTTTTTTTTGTTTCACACCTGACAATGCTCAGGGGTTTCTCCTGGCTCTGTACTCAGGAATTACTCCTGGCAGTGCTCGGGGACCATATGGGATGCCAGGGATCAAACCCGGGCCAGCATGAGCCGGCCGTGTGCAAGGCAAATGCCCTACCTGCTGGACTATTGCTCCGGCCCCCTTTGGACACTCTGATTGTTTTTCTAACAGGTTCATTACAGCAAGACCCCAAAGTAGTTCACAGAACCAACTGACTAAATTCAGGGTTTGGAAACACCCACTATTCAGGCCTATTTTCTAACTTGATTATGACTTTTTAAATTATCATAGTTTGGTAATCTGGTTGCAATTGTCTTCAAATTATGCTTTTGATGTATAGTTAGCCTACCTCAGCATCCCACCAAGCCCAGTACTGTAGCTGCATCACTTTTAGCTCAGGCCCAGTTTAGACAGTGAAATCATGCTGGGATTCTACCAGACTCTTTGTTCACCAGGGCAAAGGTCGGGCTTACCAAGCAGCGGGCAGGGCTCCATATCAGGCAGGCCACATGTGATGCATTTGCCATTCTTATAATCCCGGTAGGGAGTCACAGGGATAGGCGGTGATATTGCAGTTCTCTCTCAGGGATGAAAGGTACAGGTACACGGACCTCTGGTGGTCACACTTAAAATACTGCATGCCTTGATTGTAAAAGATAAAGAGTAATACTGCTGTCAGATAAGGCAGTTGTATATTAACAACAGTATTAACCAAATACTGCTGTACTTAGAGATGCCTACAAGAATATGCTACCTGCACGGCAGAGCCTGGCAAGCTACCCGTGTTGTATTTGATATATATGCCAAATACCAGTAACAATTATAGACCTCATTCTGGAATGGATTGAGGCTCTTTATGTTCCTGGAGCAAGCAGATGCCTTGGGCTCTACTAGCATGAGACAGGACATATGGAGATGTTACTGGGGCCCGCTCGAGCAAAGCGATGATGAACGGGAAGACAGTGATACAGTGATTAACAAAACTCTTCAGTGCCACCCTCGAGAACATCATGCGACAATTAGAATGGGAAGGAATGGGAGTGAAGATAGATGGTCGGCAACTATACCACCTCCGCTTCGCTGATGACATCGTTCTAATAACACCAAACATTAGCCAAGCGCACAAATGCTGGCTGGCTGACTTTGACTAGAATGTGGAAAGATAGGTCTACAGCTGAATCTAAAGAAAACTATGTTTATGAAAAATGGGCTAGAGTCATAGCATGAAGAGACTCGCAAGCGGCTCGGGAGGCTGGAACTCGGCTCGCCCGGGCCCAGCTGAATATGGGACCCCAGGAGGGCAGACGGGTTTTGGGAGTGGGCCCATCACCTCTGGGGGGTCCCGGAAGCAGCCGGATGAGACTCGCCCATCACACTAGCCACCATTTTCACTGTCCATATGCTGGGAAACTGCCTCACGACCAGATTAACAGAGCAAAACCAGTTCGAGTCCAGGTAGGCGGTTCCCAGAAGCTGGAATCACTGGGAATTCGTCAGATGGAGTCAGGGTTCGGCCATTCCCCTCTCCATTTTGTCGAGCCTGGGGGCCCCGCCCAGGAGCTGCCCTCGGGTCACCAGTCATAGCATGAAGAGACTCACAAGCAGCTCAGGAGGCTGGAACTCGGCCCGCCCGGGCCCAGCTGAATATGGGACCCCAGGAAGGCAGACGGGTTTTGGGGTGGGCCCGTCACTTCTGGGGGGTCCCGGAAGCAGCCGGATGAGACTCGCCCATCACACTAGCCACCATTTTCGCTATCCGGACGGCTGGGAAACTGCCTCACGACCAGATTAACAGAGCAAAATCAGTTTGAGCCCAGGTTGAGCGGCCGCCTTGCGGCGCGTGGTCCATTAAAATAGTGGAGACAGTGATGTCTTTTAATGCACTGCATTCCACAAAGAACAGGAAAGTTTGGCAGGAGGGGAGAGATAAAGAGGAGAGAAATGACATACAGAACCTGCCAAATAGTTGAGGTGTGGGAGGGGGAGGGAGGTGGGGACATTGGTGATGGGAGATGGGTTTGGGTGGAAGGATGGGTGTTGGAACACTGTAGAACCAAAACTCTACATGAGCATCTTTCAATTGTATGTCTAAAGTGGTGTAATAATATTTGGGGGAAAATAATAAAATAAAATTAAATCGGAAAAAAAAAAAGAAAAAACGGGCTAGTTCCAGAGGCCCCATTCACTCTCAATGGAACAAACATCTCTGAATGCAGCAGTTATGTGTACCTAGGTCGAGAAGTCAATATGATGAACGACCTAAAACCTGAGCTGCGCAGGAGGAAAGAGAGTGGCATGGGAATGCCTTCAAAGGCATCGAAGAAATAGCTAAAAGGACAAAGAACCTCCGGTTCCGGACACATCTCTTCAACTACACCGTTCTCCTTACATTAATATATGCCTCAGAAACCTGGGCCCTACGAAGCAGGATGAGAATGCTATTCTGGTCTTCCAGAGAGGAATCGAAAGAGCTATGCTTGGAATATCACACCTCACTCAAGTGAGAGAAGGAATCGGAGTTCCGACCTCCATTGCTATTCCAGAATCAGGGACGCTGTCTCATTTGTCAAGGCATCAAAAATCAGATGGGCTGGACATGTAATGCGATTTGGAGATGACCGCTGGACTAGAGCCGTTACTGACCGGATCCCACAGGATGTTAAAAGATCACATGGCCGCCCACCTACAAGATGGTCAGACTTCCTTGTCAAGACCCTGGAAGGAACAGTTTGAGGCTCTTCATATTCCTGAATCAACCAGATGCCATTGGGCTACATTGGCACATGATAGGGTCCAATGGAAATGTTACTGGAGCCCGCTCGAGCAAATTGATGAATAACGGGATTCAAGTGATCAAGCGATCAAGTGATCTCACACACTCAATTTATCATCTGTCTCCTACATGTCAGACATTGTGCAAAGAAGTTCCATGCAGTTGATTCCCTGAATCTTTATAAAAACCCAGATATGTTCATTCACAATGACACATGCAAGAGAAAAGAGGAAGGTTGGCAGGATTATCCTGATTCTTCAGAGCACTGATACTCACAGAGGCTCAATGTCTCAGCCTAAGTCACACAATGAATTTGTGGTAGAGTCAGGATTCAAGGGGGGAAAGTTCACTGGGAGCCAGAGAAGTTTCAACAAAAAGTCAGGGCATGTACAGTAAGAAGATAGTAGAGCAGGTGGGGCCTTGCCTTTCAGGTGACCAGCCCAGGTTCAATCCCCACCAGGCTCTATTATCCAGGTTTACTTCTGTGTACCACCAGTGTGGCCCAAAAAATTTCCAGAAAAATTTGTGAAGAAGCTGTCTAATTTAAAATCCGTTATACAACGTGCCGGAGCAACAGTACAGTGGGTAGGGCGTTTGCCATGCGTGTTGCCGACCCAGATTTGATCCTCGGCATCCCATATTGTCCCCTGAGCACTGCCAGAAGTAATTTGTGAGTGCACAACCAGGAGTAACTCCTGAGCATTGCCGGGTATGACCCCAAAAAAAAAAATCCATTATAAGATGCTGATGCAGCCCAAATTGGGCATTCCACATAACTTCCACAAAGAGCCATGGACAGACTCTTTTTCTTAGGGGACTCCATCTCTGAGCCAAAAACTTCTACCTCTTAGCAGGAAGCAGCCGGATGAACTATTTACTATTTGCCTGTGGCAGTTGAAGTCCTCTACTGATGATAGGGACAAAAGGGGAACAGGCAGGGTGGGATTAGGGACATGGACCGAGAGAAAGGGAATCATCTGGATGAAAGCGTCACAGGTCGGCCTAGGTGGTGCCGGATAACCTGGATGACCGAGACCTGCTTGGTCAGACACCGGAAGAGAATCATCTTACAATTATCTCCCCCACTGTCTTAGCAGCAAAGAATCACTCGCTCACCTACCTTGGGTAGAAGCTGATAAAGGGAAGCACTACTGTTCTTCTCTGGAATTCGCTTAGGGTCCCACCATCTGGGGGCTTCCCTGCCTTCCTTTCCCTTTCCTTTAAATAAAGTCTTTTCTGAGATTGAAAAAGATAAATAGGAAGAATTAACATATCAAGAAGCTGGAGAGATAGTACAGCAGCTCTGTGCTCAGGGGTCAACTCCTGGTGGTGCTGGGGGGACCGTATGTGAGACCAAGATCAACCCTCTGTTTTATTTATTTATTTTTTGCTTTTTTTGGGTCACACACGGCAATGCGCAGGGGGTTACTCCTGGCTCTTCGCTCAGGAATTACTCCTGGCAGTGCTCGGGGACCATATAAGATGCTGAGGATCGAACCTGGATCAGTCGCATGCAAGGCAAACGCCCTACCGGCTGTGCTATCACTCCAGCCCAACCCTCTTATTCTCATCAGGACCTCTTTCAGCCACTGTGCCTTACCCACAGGGTCATAAACATCTACCGAGTTGGGACTTCAATAAGATTTTTTTCTAGCCTTATTTCCATGATCATTTCGTTTTCTTTAGCAAAGTTCTGATACACATTTGGAGCTTTTAAGGATGGGGTGTTTGCTTCTCACCTCACCTTCATGTAGTCCTCCAGTTACTCATTTCCATCTTGTAAGTTTGTCTGCCTCATTATGAAAATAATCTATGTCCTTTTAGAAAATGCAAAATAGCAGGAAATAATGGTGCAAAAATCACATAGAAGGTCACTGTCTAGACATCACCATTCTTATATGGAGCATTTATATTTTGCTTTTATTTTATACACTTACACATGTACAAATACACTTCCATGAATTTTTGTTGTTGTTGTTGCTGTTCAGGGATAACTCCTGAGATGTTTGGGACCCTATGTGGTGCTAGAGCTCAAATTGGGTTAAACTGAATGCAAGGTAAGCACCTTCACCCCATACTATTTCTCCAATCTTACATTATAAAATTATTAAAAATTAATATAAATTAATCACTTCACTTGTATCGCTTGTCTTCCCTTTTGTCATCGATTTGCTCAAGCAGGCACCAGTAACATCTCCATATGTCCTGTCACATGCTAGTGTAGCCCAAGGGCATCTGCTCGCTTCAGGAACATGAAGAGCCTCACACCATTCCTTCAGATCATGGGAATGAGGTCTATAATTGTTACTGGTATCTGGCATATCAAATACGACATGGGTAGCTTGCCAGGCTCTGCCATGCAGGTGGGATACTCTTGTAGTAGCCTTTCGTCTCGAGCATTTATTGATGAACCGTACAGCACTGCATAAGACAGGGAAAGATGGGCTTTTCTGCTGGGTGGAGCTCTGACAAGCTGTGGAGTCCAGATGTTGAAAATGGCAGCCCTCATGGTGTGGGGGGTTCCTCTGGCTTCTTGCGAGGCTCTGCTGGGATGGCAGGCCAGGGCTAGAATTCGCCATCCCTCCTGGGCACCTCATGATCAGCTCTGCTCATTTATTTTATATTAAAGATATCTGTCCAGACTATAAAAATTAATAGTAATAATACTATAAGAGTTTTCTGTCTTTTTACTTTACATCATTTTTAAGCATTAATCCATGAAAATATGGCTCTTCACAAGAAAAGTCTTTTGTATGAGTACATTATATTCTTCTGCTAATTTTCCTAAGGTACCATTTATATCATTTATCAAATTTCCACTACATTCAATAATGCTGCATTGAATACATTTGCATTTTATCTTTGTTTACACTTTCCCATTAGTTTTCTAGGACAGGTTTCAGTAGAGTTTCTAGGTCAAAGACACACCTTTTCAGAAGCTCTATTTCATAATAGCTATTAATCATACAGTCAAAGTTGTTAAAGGAATATATTTGAGCAACAGTTTTTCCCAATTGGCAGCTGTTGTTCTTGTTACTGTGGTGGGGGCACATGGTGTGCATGGTCATGCCAACCTGGAGATCAGGCTCAAGGTTTCACACATGTCCGCATGTGCTTTATCATTTGAGTCACATCCCCAGCCCCTAAATAATGACTTTTAATCTGTATTTATTCCATCTCCATCATCTCAGGAAATTTATTTTTAATTTAAAAAAACACTCAAGGGGCCAGATCAATAGTGCAGCGGGTAGGGCATTTGCCTTGCAAGCATCCAACCCAGGTTCAATCCCTGGTATCCCATATGGTACCCTGAACACTGCCAGGAGTAATTCCTGAGTGAAGAGCCGGGAGTAACCCTGAGCATTGCTTGGGTGTTACCCAAAAAGCCACTCCACTAGAGCTTTTTGAGTAAGAGAGATCTAGGGCAAGAGAGATCATAAGGAGGTTTAGGTACTTGTCTGGAGTGTGACAGACCCAGGTTCAATTCCCAGCACCACCAGGAGTAATCCTTGAGCACAGAACCTAGAGTATCCCCTAAGCACCACCAGGTGTGTCTCAAAAAGTCCCAAGACAACTAACAACAACAAAAACCAATATTTATTATACCTGCATTGCACGGTTTGTTCCCCAGTCTGGTCCCCAAGTACCACCAGACGTGATTCCTGAGCACCAGGCCAGGAATAGCCCATGAGAACCTCTGGATATGGCCCCAAATTAAATCATTGATATCGTTAAAACACACTCAAAATTACTCCATATCAAATAATATAGGATTTTAAAAACAAGTCTTTTTGTTAATTATTTCACAAAATTTAAGGTATCTGCACTTACCACCAAATATTGTTTGGGGACAACCAGGTTGATCTGTTCCTCCATTTGGGTAAAAGTCTATATTTCCTAGAGGGTCTCTGTAGCCAAGGGCTAAAAGAGAACAAATTATGTTGTTATGTAATGTGGAGTCTTTCTTGTTCATGGTTCATTTGCCTGCAGAATTTTTTTTGTATGGTGCTTACTATCATTGTTACACCCATTCAAATATTTTTCCTAAAGTAAATACATGTAAAAAATTTAGGAAGAGGATGGAGAGATAACAGAGTGAGTAGGGCACTTGCCTTGCACGTGGCCAACCCCAGTTCTGTCCTGGTACCACGTGAGATCCCTTGAGTGCAGAGCCAGCTGTTAAGCCCTATGCACCCCAGGTGTGGCAAAAGAAGAAGAAAGAAGAGGAGGAGGAGAAGCAAGAGGAGGAGGAGGGAAGAGGAAGAGAAAGAAAGAAAGAAAGAAAGAAAGAAAGAAAGAAAGAAAGAAAGAAAGAAAGAAAGAAAGAAAGAAAGAAAGAAAGAAAGAAAGAAAGAAAGAAAGAAAGAAAAGAAAGAAAGAAAGAAAGAAAGAAAGAAAGAAAGAAAGAAAGAAAGAAAGAAAGAAAGAAAGAAAGAAAGAAAGAAAGAAAGAAAGAAAGAAAGAAAGGAAGGAAGGAAGGAAGGAAGGAAGGAAGGAAAGGAAGGAAGGAAGGAAGGAAGAAAGAACGAAGGAACGAACGAACGAAAGAAAAGAAAGAAAGAAAGAAAGAAAGAAAGAAAGAAAGAAAGAAAAGAAAGAAAGAAAGAAAGAAAGAAAGAAAGAAAGAAAGAAAGAAAGAAAGAAAGAAAGAAAAGAAAGAAAGAAAGAAAGAAAGAAGAACAGTGGAGGAAATAGCTCAGCACAAGGTCCTGAGTTTGATCCCTGGAACCACACGGCCCTCAAGGCACCATAAGAAAGACCCTGGTACTCTCCAGAATCAATCACTGGCTTGAGCACTGACCATCAGGCACACACTCTATGCAGAGTAGTACCAGGAATGATCCCTCAGTCCCTGTATGTTGCTGAGGATGTTCCCCCCTTCCGTAAATCAGAAGGGCCAGGAGCGGGTTCAGTGGTAGACGGTATAATTAGTATATAAGCAGCACTGTGCCAATGCCCAGCACCAAACACAAACAAAACAACAGTGAAAATAAGAGATGCTTGGAAAAGCACGTGCACAGCTGCAGAAACTGGGAGCACTGGGTTAGAGCACTTTCCTCTTCTTATTTTTATGGGGGAGGGGTTGTGGGCACACATAGCAATGCTCAGAAGATCCCTGCCTGAGCAGTGCTTGGGGAACCAGGTGACACCAGAAACTGAATCCAGCCCTTGGTCTCTGTAGCTCTGTCTCTGTCTGTCTGTCTGTCTGTCTGTCTGTCTCTCTCTCTCTCTCTCTCTCTCTCTGTTTTCTTAATTGAAGTAGGTATCACTGGTTCACAAGCCTGTATGTTTTTGAAGTACAGGTTCACAAGACTACAAGTTGCATGGCCACACCACTGCCACCACTAATGTATAAAGAACACCACCACGGCCCATCAAAGTCCTGGGACACCTTTCCCTTGCTGCCCACCCCACTCTCTTCCTCCAGAAAGCCCCGTTCTGCTGTCAGATCCCCAGGATTCAAAACCCAGCTTCCCTTTCAGCTGTCTGCAGCACTGGGGGCCGTCCCTGGAAGAGACTCTGAAGGCGCTGCCCTGCCCTCGACACACAGGCTCAGTGACACAGAGCGCAGGAATGTTACCATCAATGTCCGAATGGATGACATCAACGAACTGAGCATCGCGGGATCTAATCGGATCCTCCGGAGGCTTCCCGTTGAATAAAGGGCCCGCAGGGTCGAGACCTGAAAGGAACACAGAGTCGGCTTGGCAGCCCCACGCCATGAGTCATGCAGCCCGCCCCGCGGCTCCCTGCAGAACGACGGTTCACAGGCTGGGGCACCCTCGGGCATTCCCATCCTGGCTGCCCAGCCCCTGTGCACAGCCCGGCAGCCTTTCCCACAGTAGAGATGGGGCAGGGCAGCAGGCACCCAGCCTCAGCACGAGTGAACGGATGAGAACTTATGCACACACAGATGGGGGTGGTGGGGCAGGGACAGGAATGAACTGGTTCCTCAGATAAAAATTCCCCCTAGTGCAGTTCAAAAGCCAGTACTGGACTTACCTTCACCCCATTTTATTGGGTTTTCCTTGACTGATTTATCCCTATGTTTATCTCAGCTCTGTTTTTATTTTTATTTTTTTTAATATTTTATTATACCACCGTGAGACATACAACTACAAAGATGTTCATAAGATGTTCCTATTTGGGTTCCGGGTCATACAGTTTTCCAGCACCCATCCCTCCACTAGCACCCATTTACCACCACCAATGTCCCCCCATTCCTCCCTCCCTTCTCCCTAGCCTGCCTCTATGGCAGGTTCTATATTTCTTTCTCTTTCTCTCTCTTTCTTCCTTCCCTCCACATTGTGGATTACAATACATACATTAAGAGGTTGTCATGTGTATCTTTTTGCCTATATTTAATGCTCAATTCTAGGTTGGTATTAGCCCTTTCGACAATTATTAGCACACTGTTCCATTCTCTGTCTTATCTAGCCTCTGACTCCCCACATATTTGGGATAATTTCCACCTCCACAAGACCTCCTGATCCATGTTTCTCCTGACCTTGGATATTGGTATCATAATATGTACATATATATTTATGTCATGCAAATAAATGCAGTCATTCTGTATCTGTCTCTCTCCCTTCTGGCTAGTTTCACTCAACATGATCCTCTCCATGTCCATCCATTTATAGGCAAATTTCATAATTTCACTTTTCCTAACAGCTGCATAGTATTCCGTTGTATAGATGTGCCAAAGTTTATCCAGTCATCAGTTCTAGGGCACACTGGTTGTTTCCAGATTCTGGCTGTTGTGAATAGTGCTTCAGCATTGTTTTTAAAGGCAAGCATCTTTTTGTGGCTGTCATTGGCTTCCATTATCATGGAATTTCAGGTGTTTGGTTTCACACATCAGTGTGTACAGGACCCCACTCCCTCAATCAAAGTTTCAGTGCAGTCCTCCCCACCTCCAAGGGACCCCTCCACTAAACCATTTTCAAGGTTCCCTAGCTTCACTCAACCTCCCCTTCTCATAGTGCCTGAAACTCCTTGACAGTTTCCATTCTTATTCATATGCACTATCTCCTGTGAGGATCAATTCACAAAGCCCATGCAGGAGAGGTAACTATTATCCCCATTTGACAGATGAGTGGACTGGAGGTTCGGGAAATCCAGAGCCAAACCAGAGAGCTAGTACCTGAGTAGAGGTGCGTGACTTGCACACAAGGTGACTCTGATCGTTGGGGTCGCATCTGATCCCCTGAGCACCGCCAGGAGTGACCCAGGAACACCGAGCCAGGAGGTAACCACTGAACGCCATGACAAAATAACCAAACAAAGGCTGGAATGATAGTACAGCACAGAGGGCACTTGGCTTGTACAGGGTTGACCCAGATTCACTTCTGGCATCAGTTCCCTGAGTTCTGCCAGAAGTGATCCCTGAGAGCAATTCCTGAGCATTGTTGGGTGTGACCTCAGCATCCAAATTAATTAATAAATTAATTAATGTTTAAAAATGAACAAAAACAGTGACACACAAAAACAGGAAAATTATTCAGTGTCTTAAATAGGAGCCATAGCCCCAAGTTGCAATGCATCACCTCTCTCTCTCTCTCTCTCTCTCTCTCTCTCTCTCTCTCTCTCTCTCTCTCTCTGCTTCTCTCTCTAGTACTTGGTTTCATTGCACTGGTTTGGATAAGGGCAGGAAGCATGAAACTCATGCTTCTATTATCAGATAGATAATAAATAGGGCACGTGTCAAAGACAAAACTGAAGTGGGTGTCTTCCTGCAGAAATAGCTTACCCCAAAACGCTTGAGCCTGGCTTTTGCCTTGGTCAGTGTTACCTGGTGAGTTATTCCTCACCATAGTTGTGAGAGCAGCATCCAAGATGCTGCATGCACACCACAGAAACTGAAACAGAGCCCTCCAAATATCCAGAGGCACCACATGGGCCTAGGCCCCAGAAACCTCCTGGAAGGAAGCTGCTAGTACCACGGCTGTCCCTTTTAATGACATCTCACAGCCTCTGTTGTTATAGTAGGTGAAATTCAAGAAATAGCATCTTGGACCATTGCTCAAAAGCAGGTACCCCCTAAAACATGCTTTTTGCTTCATCAAGGATGTATAATGTATTAATCTGCTCCCTTTCTTTATCTTGCCAATTTTTCTTCCCCTCTGCCAATTTTTCTGCCTCTTCTAGCTGCTCCCACTGAAACTGATGTGGGAGGAGATGAGCAACACCCAGTCACCAGAGACCAGAAGCGCTCAGGACAGTAGGGGGAAATGAAGGCTCCTGAGGAAAGGAGCACCCACTTCCAGTCTAAGGCATGAGAAGGGCCGAGCGATAGTACAGCTGGTTGGGTTTTTGCCTTATGCACAGCCACCGAGGTTCTATCCCCAGCTTCCCACATGGTCCCCTGAGCGTCACCAGTAGTAATTCCTCAGCTCAAGTTGAGCCAGGAGTAACCCATGGGAGTGGCCCAAAAGAGAGAGAGAGAGAGAGAGAGAGAGAGAGAAAAGAAATGAGGAAAATTAACAATATATTTATTGAATCCAGCTTATTTTGACCCAGTATTGTCGATACATTATCATTTCAACATGGGGTAATATAAGAATTTTGATATTTGGAGGGATGCATCACACTCAGCAGTGACTAGGGCTATTCCTTGTTGCATGCTCTGGAGTGACTCCTAATAGTACTGGGAACTATGTGTGGTGCTGGGGACTGAACTGGGGTCAGTCACATGCAAGGCAAGAGCTTTACCCCTGTACTATCCTCCAGCCCAAACGCTTTGAGATTTCTTAAAATATTTTGTCAGGAGGGGTCAGATAACAGTACAGCAGGTTGGGTGCTTGCTTTGCACATAAGTAACCTGGTTCAACCCTGGTACTCCATATGGTCTCTGAACCTGCCAGGAATGATCCCCTGAGCAGAGTCAGGAGTAAGCCCTGAGCACCACCAGGTGTGGTTCTAAAACAAATAAACAAAATATATAGACATATATGTAAATATATTATTATTTAAAAGTCAGTGTTCATTTTTACAATTGATAGCACATCTCACTTGGCATTACCCATATTTCAGGTGCTCAGTGGCCATATAGACTGGTGGCCACCTTTATTAAACAGGACAGCTCTAAGCCTATTTCTCAAAGTAGACTGTTTCTGGCTCAAGCTCTGGGACTCAGGCCCAGAAATCTGCTTTAGCAACTTGGAATCGTAAACAATTGGGATCTGGAACATAATCATGACCAACACCCCACAGAGATTCTTACACTCTTCAGGGTTTGTATTTGCTTCTCTTTTGTGATGCCAAGGATCCAAGCCAGGACCTCCTTCATTCAAAGGACATGCTCTATTTCTGAGTTACCTGTCCCTATACATGCTTAAATTTTAGAACCCAATTTAATTACCAAGTGATGTAGGATCTTGAAATATTTAAACCATTGCATTTCCTTCCATGATCTGTTAGAGAAATGAATGAGGAGCAATACTAGGAGACAGATCTGAAGGAAACGCAAGGAAGAAAGAAAGGGAGGAGAAAGCAGAAGGGAGGTAATATAACCGAGGTGATAATGAACCAGTCAATTCTTGGTGTTGGCAGTGAATCGCATGCCAGGGTAATAAGCTAAAATCCCACCCAGCGGTATTTCTGTTGTTGCTGTTTGAGCTTTGATTGGGCCACACTTCGTGTGAGGCTCAGGGTTACTTGTGACTATGGACTCAGGAATTACTCCTGCTGGTGTTCAGGGGACCATGTGAGAGGCTGGGGGATCAAACCTATGTTAGCTGTAAACGGGTAAGCACCTACCTGATCTACTATCATTCCAGTCCCCTACCCAACAACGTTTGGCTGTTACATTGCTTTGCCTGAATGGCAACTGTGTGAAGAGAAAGAAAACGGCTTAACCCTAAAGCCTCCTCAGGACAGCCGAGATTGATGTCAGGTCTGTAACCTGAACTTAGCCAAGAGGGAGTATTTACATCATGGGTATCAGCAAACACTACAGAATAGGGTATGTTTTCTTGGTTTGGAGGTTACGCTGGCTGTGCTTACAGCTTCTTCCTGGCTCTGAGTTCAGGGGTCACTCTGGTGGTGCTGAGAGGATTATATGAGGTGCAGGAGATCGACCTAGTTCGGTTGTGTGCAAAACAAGTGCTCAACCCACTGTGCTATCTCCTTGCGCCCCCAGATTAGATTTATTTTTTCCTTCCTTCCTTTCATAGTCTCTTTCTTTCCCTTTCCCTGTCCTCTGGCATCACTCTCTTCTCCTTTTTTCGCTTCTTATAGAGAGCTAATGGGCCCCACTCACCAGAAGGGGAACTCCAGCAGCTAAAGGGCCCAGGAACACACCCCTCAGTCTTCTATGCCAATGGGGGAAATGAGCATTTTGAGGAGTCACTTTGCTTTCTAAGCCATCATAATTGATTTTTAAAACTGCAAACCCTGTTAGGTAAATAAGACGCAAATCAGCTTTAGCATTCGGGGTGAAATTGAAAA